>JAUCBJ010003086.1:0-87442 GCA_032718475.1 Nemertoderma westbladi
AGTAGAATGTTGGGGTAAAGTAGATACAGGTTAGTAGAATGTTGGGGTAAAGTAGAATGTTGGGGTAAAGTAGATACAGGTTAGTCGAATGTTGGGGTAAAGTAGATACAGGTTAGTAGAATGTTGGGGTAAAGTAGATACTGGTTAGTAGAATGTTGGGGTAAAGTAGATACAGGTTAGTAGAATGTTGGGGTAAAGTAGATACAGGTTAGTAGAATGTTGGGGTAAAGTAGATACAGGTTAGTAGAATGTTGGGGTAAAGTAGATACAGGTTAGTAGAATGTTGGGGTAAAGTAGAATGTTGGGGTAAAGTAGATACAGGTTAGTAGAATGTTGGGGTAAAGTAGAATGTTGGGGTAAAGTAGATACAGGTTAGTAGAATGTTGGGGTAAAGTAGATACTGGTTAGTAGAATGTTGGGGTAAAGTAGATACTGGTTAGTAGAATGTTGGGGTAAAGTAGATACAGGTTAGTAGAATGTTGGGGTAAAGTAGATACAGGTTAGTAGAATGTTGGGGTAAAGTAGATACTGGTTAGTAGAATGTTGGGGTAAAGTAGATACAGGTTAGTAGAATGTTGGGGTAAAGTAGATACAGGTTAGTAGAATGTTGGGGTAAAGTAGATACAGGTTAGTAGAATGTTGGGGTAAAGTAGATACAGGTTAGTAGAATGTTGGGGTAAAGTAGATACAGGTTAGTAGAATGTTGGGGTAAAGTAGATACTGGTTAGTAGAATGTTGGGGGGGTAACGATGTCTGCGAACATATTTCTGGGAAGTGATCGAGAAAAATTATTATCAATAGAATAAAGATAATATTAATTAACTAACAATAATAATAGGCTTACAATTATTAATGATAAATGACATAAAATTTACAGACTTAAGCAGTTAAAAATTATATTGCCAATAACGATTGGTACGTGAAAAATAGTTCGGCTAGACTTGAAGACGAATAAGGATAACAAGGTGTCCTGGATCGAGTTGCATAAAGAACGGTGTAAGTTTACGAGTTAATAAAGTCCCTTGTTATTGGCCGTCGGAGCTGGGTTTATTTACAATTAATTTTATTTATTGCTTTGCACGAAATTTGTTATGATGATAATTCATCATTCTGTTCCTTACTTCTGGCCTGGTGGATTTTCTTATTTTTGGGTTTCTGTCGTGGCATCAACTAGATAACATTTCAGAGTTCACATCGAAAACAAGGCATGTTGCTTGGAAATTTCGAACTAGCCAGCCAATCAAAGCCTCGGAACAACTTTATTATGCAATAAATATAATTATCCCTTTGTTACCCCGCACACGATTAGGACACCTTGTTACCCCGCACACGATTAGGACACCTTGTTACCCCGCACACTATTAGGACACCTTGTTACCCCGCACACTATTAGGGCACCTTGTTACCCCGCACACGATTAGGGCACCTTGTTACCCCGCACACTATTAGGGCACCTTGTTACCCCGCAAACGATTAGGGCACCTTGTTACCCCGCACACGATTAGGACACCTTGTTACCCCGCACACGATTAGGGCACCTTGTTACCCCGCACACGATTAGGACACCTTGTTACCCCGCACACGATTAGGGCACCTTGTTATCCCACACACTATTAGGGCACCTTGTTACCCCGCACACGATTAGGGCACCTTGTTACCCCGCACACGATTAGGACACCTTGTTACCCCGCACACGATTAGGGCACCTTGTTATCCCACACACTATTAGGGCACCTTGTTACCCCGCACACGATTAGGGCACCTTGTTACCCCGCACACGATTAGGGCACCTTGTTACCCCACACACTATTAGGGCACCTTGTTACCCCGCACACGATTAGGGCACCTTGTTACCCCGCACACTATTAGGGCACCTTGTTATCCCACACACTATTAGGGCACCTTGTTACCCCGCACACGATTAGGGCACCTTGTTACCCCGCACACGATTAGGGCACCTTGTTACCCCGCACACGATTAGGGCACCTTGTTATCCCACACACTATTAGGGCACCTTGTTACCCCGCACACGATTAGGGCACCTTGTTACCCCGCACACGATTAGGGCACCTTGTTACCCCGCACACGATTAGGGCACCTTGTTATCCCACACACGATTAGGGCACCTTGTTACCCCGCACACGATTAGGGCACCTTGTTATCCCACACACTATTAGGGCACCTTGTTACCCCGCACACGATTAGGGCACCTTGTTACCCCGCACACGATTAGGGCACCTTGTTATCCCGCACACGATTAGGGCAACTTGTTACCCCACACACTATTAGGGTACCTTGTTATCCCACACACTATTAGGGCACCTTGTTACCCCGCACACGATTAGGGCACCTTGTTACCCCGCACACGATTAGGGCACCTTGTTATCCCACACACGATTAGGGCACCTTGTTACCCCGCACACGATTAGGGCACCTTGTTATCCCACACACTATTAGGGCACCTTGTTACCCCGCACACGATTAGGGCACCTTGTTACCCCGCACACGATTAGGGCACCTTGTTACCCCGCACACGATTAGGGCACCTTGTTATCCCACACACGATTAGGGCACCTTGTTACCCCGCACACGATTAGGGCACCTTGTTACCCCGCACACGATTAGGGCACCTTGTTACCCCGCACACGATTAGGGCACCTTGTTACCCCGCACACGATTAGGGCACCTTGTTATCCCACACACGATTAGGGCACCTTGTTACCCCGCACACGATTAGGGCACCTTGTTATCCCACAGACTATTAGGGCACCTTGTTACCCCGCACACGATTAGGGCACCTTGTTACCCCGCACACGATTAGGGCACCTTGTTATCCCGCACACGATTAGGGCAACTTGTTACCCCACACACTATTAGGGTACCTTGTTATCCCACACACTATTAGGGCACCTTGTTACCCCGCACACGATTAGGGCACCTTGTTACCCCGCACACGATTAGGGCACCTTGTTACCCCGCACACGATTAGGACACCTTGTTACCCCGCACACGATTAGGACACCTTGTTACCCCGCACACTATTAGGACACCTTGTTACCCCGCACACTATTAGGGCACCTTGTTACCCCGCACACGATTAGGGCACCTTGTTATCCCACACACTATTAGGGCACCTTGTTACCCCGCACACTATTAGGGTACCTTGTTACCCCGCACACGATTAGGGCACCTTGTTACCCCACACACTATTAGGGTACCTTGTTACCCCATACTCGATTGTTTCTAGCTACAACGTTTTTTCCGGGTAAAACCCTATTCCAACGTTCTAAAACAAAATGAAGCAGTTTGTTAGTAAGTCTTGACATACATGGGTCCTCCGACTAACTATTATCCCCCAACTCATCCGTCACTACTGTAGACCCCCCGTGTAGACTCGAGTACTCCGGTGCCAACCCTAACGGCCCCCGACGCAGGGCCGACTGTTTCCTCATCGTCGACAGAACTTCCTCGGCTATCTTGGCATCCTCCTCGGGGGTCCTCCGTTTAACCTTCAACCCTCCCTTCTTTATCAAGGTGGCCATCCTGGGACCCCTGGGCCCCCCTCGATGGGGCCCCTCGCTCTCTCCGTGTAGCAGCGAGTAGCGGTAATGATTCAACGGGGCCAGCTGCTGATCCACTCCGTCGGACCCACCCGCCTCGAGATCCTTCCAACGCGCAGGGATCTGACGATCGATGTGCAGCAGGATCGCCTTCTTGTCCTGCTTCATGAGCTTGGGCGAGAACTCGGCAAGGACCTCTAGGAAGGCGAGGTTGGGATGCGGGATAGGTTGCTCCTGTCGGTGGATCAGGGCGAACAGAATGCCCTCGGTGTGCAGCGTGGCTATCGCCTCTCGCGACTTTATATGGTCCAGTCCGAACAGCTGACTGAAGGCCCGAGCCAAGTCCTTAACCTGTACGAATGATTCCGAGGTTCGTTCCACCAACTTCCCATCCACTAACTGCTCCTTGTACAACTGGTTCAACGATCTGTTCATTATTTTGGCGCAGACAACCTTGTCTACCTCGCAGCACTTCGTTATGGTGAACTTAATGATGTCGCCGTAGTCGTTGTAGAATTTGAGGTACATCTTGAAGATGTCGGCGCCGAACTTCATCTTTACGATATTGTATACAAGGAGTTTACCGAAGCAGGCTAGAATATTCCGTCGACGATGGAGGGCCTCTATCTTGGTAGACTCGTCGTCCCCCTCCTCCACCGACTCGTCAATGAAGACGTGGACCTCGATGAACTCCGCCATCTGTTTCTGTAGATACATGGGGGGAGCGTAAACGAGATCGCCGAGAGCGACGTTGTTAGCGAGTTGTCTCGCGAAGTGGACTAGGACGTCGCAGAGAAGGACGTAGGCCTCCTGTTGGACGGACTCCCAGGGATGGTTGGCCGAGAGTTGGGAGCAGACAACGACCACGGCCCCTAACCGCTCCCGGAGCCGTTTAATCGCCTCGGCGTCGGGGGTCGTTGCCTCTATGATCCCCGCGAGACTCCAGACAACGAGGTACTCCATCGCAGCAATCGCCCGGTTCGTTACTCCTTCCGCCAACGGATTGTCCACCGTCTCTCGCGTCGCACGTTGCATGATATCTATCAGCGTCACGTACAGGTCGTCTGCGTTGCTAGGGTTACGTTTCGGTGCGTCATGGCAGACAAGGAACGCCTCTATATTCTTTAATGACTTGTCCATCTTGTAAACCTAAACGGATAAAAATATATTTAACAGTTTAATATAGAGTAAAATAATAATTTAACAGAGAATAATACAGTTTGTATGTATGTATGATATAAGGTAGCCAGACTAAAGGTACTTTCTGACTAGTACCTTCTACGTACCTTTTGACGAGTACCTTTCGTCCTATTGACATGTATAACCTTTTGTTTACTAAACCTGGCTGTTGAATAGTTGGATGCGTTTTAAAGAATGTACCAGAATATTAGAGTTGAAACAGAGACCTGATTTTCTTTATGAAACCAGAACCCAGAAACCCTTAATGTGAACCAGAGCCCTACCCGGATAATTATTTTGAAAAATACCAGAGACCAGAGCCGGAGATCAGAGACTTTGCTTATTTTTCTACTTACAATTTGATTACTCCCCTATAGCACAAACAGGTACATAGACATACGGCCTTAGACCTATTTTTCTATGGTTCAATTAGAGTAAAGTAAATCCAACCCATTTCAACCCTTACCCATTGGAAGAAAATAAGGGCACGTACAGTTTGGGGGGCTTAATTAATATTAATTTGGTTATTTGTTTATTAATTCGTTCTTATTTTGTTGTTGTTAATAATATGTTACATAATTTTGTTTTGCGCCATAGGTATCGGTACTTTGTTAATTAAAGGAACTTATTTTACAATTGTTCAAATCATATACATTTCAATGTACTATGAATACTTAGTGCTCTAATTATAGTATAGTACTTTACTCGCCCCATTTACAAGCCTCGTTACGCTCGTTCTCTTCATTTGGTCGTCATATTATCTATCCTATAACAAATTGAATGGAGACCAGCCCTTTCTTTCACTTTTAAACATTATGAGTGCTCAAATTAAGCGCCCTTATCCTTAAATAAGAACCCTCTTTAGGTGCTAATTTAAATTAAAATTAAACGCACCTTAAACATTTATTAGAAATATAAATAGTGTAAAAGTGAAAATATAATTGTGTTGAAGCGGTGTATGAAAAATAGTTAAAAATTAAAGAAATAATTAAATGTAAAAAATTTGTGAAAAATAATCTTCATTTCACATTTTGTGTTATACAGGATCTATTTTTAAATATATATAAATAAATATGATTTGACAAATTAGAAATTTCTAATTTGTCAAATCACTGATCTCTGGGTAAAATGTCTGTTTTCAATACCCGGGAACCAGAGACCTATCCGGAGACCAAAAAATAGCCCGGAGAATCCAGAGAACAGAGATCAGTTACAAGTCTCTGTTTCAACTCTAACAGATACTCACCTGTGATTGGTCCTGAGTTCCATTAATACACCGATACTCACCTCTGATTGATCCGGAGTTCCTTAAATACACAGATACTCACATTTGATTGGTCCGGAGTTCCTTTCAGATACCGATACTCATCTGTGATTGGCCCGGAGTTCCTTTAATACACAGATACTCACCTGTGATTGATCCGGAGTTCCTTTAATAGACAGATACTCACCTGTGATTGGTCCTGAGTTCTTTTAATACACAGACTCACCTCTGATTGGTCCTGAGTTCCTTTAATACACAGACTCACCTCTGATTGGTCCGGAGTTCCTTTAATACACCGATACTCACCTGTGATTGGTCCGGAGTTCCTTTAATACACAGATACTCACCTGTGATTGGTCCTGAGTTCTTTTAATACACAGACTCACCTCTGATTGGTCCGGAGTTCCTTTAATACACCGATACTCACCTGTGATTGATCCGGAGTTCCTTTAATACACCGATACTCACCTGTGATTGATCCGGAGTTCCTTTAATAGACAGATACTCACCTGTGATTGGTCCTGAGTTCCTTTAATACACAGACTCACCTCTGATTGGTCCGGAGTTCCTTTAATACACCGATAGTCACCTGTGATTGATCCGGAGTTCCTTTAATACACAGATAATCACCTGTGATTGGTCCGGAGTTCCTTTCAGATACCGATACTCATCTGTGATTGGTCCGGAGTTCCTTTAATACACAGATACTCACTCACCTGTGATTGGTCCGGAGTTTCTTTCAGACACAGATACTCACTTGTGATTGGTCCGGAGTTCCTTTCAGACACAGATACTCACCTGTGATTGGTCCGGAGTTCCTTTAATACACCGATAGTCACCTGTGATTGGTCCGGAGTTCCTTTCAGATACCGATACTCATCTGTGATTGGTTCGGAGTTCCTTTAATACACAGTTACTCACCTGTGATTGATCCGGAGTACCTTTAATACACCAATAGTCACCTGTGATTGGTCCGGAGTTCCTTTCAGATACCGATACTCATCTGTGATTGGTCCGGAGTTCCTTTAATACACAGATACTCACTCACCTGTGATTGGTCCGGAGTTTCTTTCAGACACAGATACTCACTTGTGATTGGTCCGGAGTTCCTTTCAGATACCGATACTCATCTGTGATTGGTCCGGAGTTCCTTTAATACACAGATACTCACTCACCTGTGATTGGTCCGGAGTTTCTTTCAGACACAGATACTCACTTGTGATTGGTCCGGAGTTCCTTTCCTACACAGATACTCACCTGTGATTGGTCCGGAGTTCCTTTAATATACAGATACTCACCTGTGATTGGTCCGCAGTTCTTTTAATACACAGATACTCACCTGTGATTGGTCCGGAGTTTCTTTCAAACACAGATACTCACCTGTGATTGGTCTGGAGTTCCTTTCAGGTGCAAATACTCACCTATGATTGGTCCGGAGTTCCTTTATTAAACATATACTCATCTGTGATTGGTCTGGAGTTCCTTTCAGGTACAAATACTCACCTATGATTGGTCCGGAGTTACTTTATTACACATATACTCATCTGTGATTGGTCCGGAGTTCATTTCAGACACAGATACTCACTCACCTGTGATTGGTCCGGAGTTCCTTTCAGACACAGATAATCACCTGTGATTGGTCCTGAGTTCCTTTCAAACACAGATACTCACATGTGATGGGTCCGGAGTTCATTTCAGATACTCACCTGTGATTGGTCTGGAGTTCCTTTAATATACAGATACTCACATGTGATTGGTCCGGAGTTCTTTTAATACACAGATACTCACCTGTGATTGGCCTGGAGTTCCTTTCAAACACAGACACTCACCTGCAATTGGTCCGGAGTTCCTTCCAGACACAGATACTCACCTGTGATTGGTCCGGAGTTCCTTTCAGACACAGATACTCACCTGTGATTGGTCCGGAGTTCCTTTCAGACACAGATACTCACCTGCGATTGGTCCGGAGTTCCTTTAATACACCGATACTCATTCCAGGTCTGCTTCAACTCGGCCGATATATTATCCAAAATAGTGTTTAGGAACACGTCGATCTTGCTGTGTATCGCGTATTCCTCGTTGTTGAGGATCTGTAGCGTCTTGGCCGTGGTCTTCAGCACATCGGAGTCCACATGGCGGTCGACGACCTCGGAGAGGAGTTTAAGCAGCGGGTCGAGAAACTTCTCGAGACGACCGGTCGTGTAGATCTCGAGGTCGAAGTACTGGGGGATCTGTACGAGGTTGCCGACCTTCTCGGGGTCGTTGAGGTAGCGAGAGAGCAGCAGCGGGAGGTTCTGGATGAAGTGGGTGGTGAGTCGGGTGCGGTCCTCTCGTACGACGGCGCGTTCCTTCCCGGAGAGCTTCCGAGGCCCGCCGCGACCCACCGGTGGCTGTCCGTCGCAGGCCTGCTTAGCGGTGCACACCATAATGTCCACCATCACCGACTCACCGCGGTTGTCCAACTGGTCGTCACCAACTGCTTCGTCGTTCTTCATCAGGATCGCGGTCATACACTCCCAATCTTTGAGCATGTCGTTGACCTCCCAGAGGGCGTCGACGAGGTAGGCCGTGGTCTCATGCAACTCGCTCTCGATAAAGAAGTGGACGAGATCCTTGAGGAGCGGTTCGTTGCCGACGGATCGTCGTTTCCTTTGGTTCTTTGCGCCCATCCGGTTGTCATCCGCGGTAACGAATAGTTTCTGGTTGAGGAACTGGCCGGCGGACTGGGCCATGGCGCGGTTGGATGCGTAAACGATCTGGTAGATGTTCTCGCAATCATCCGCCTCCAGGATGTCCTCATTGAACGCCGCCACGTAGGTGACCAGTTTGATGGCCTGCACGGATACCTCCATCTTCTTGTCCAACGTCATGGCGACGATTCTGTCTTTGAATCGACTCGTAAAGAGTTCGAGGCGGGATGTTAGTTCGTCCGAACTGTAGAGCGAATGCAACGCCATGACGCATTTGAGTCGGACGTCGCTGTGTCTGTCCGAGAGATTCCAGCCGATGTAACGGAGATAGGAGTCGTCCAGGAACATCTCCGGATAGTTCTTTATCCAGACACCGATCTCATTCATACAGATGGCTCGTATCTCGTGATGGATGTCCCGGTATCTGCGAGATTAATGATATTCCATTGTTAGTCTATAAAGAAGTTGTAAAGACTCAAATAAATATCGCTATCATCCATCCGGATGGATCCAGAAGATTTATTGCAGAAGGCCAAACTCAAATCAGAGGTGCAAAGGCCAGTATCATTGGGGGAGATGTTGGAAAGTTTTTGACAAATTTGTTACATTATGTCATGGTTCAGTCAGCGTTGTTTTTTGGAACCGAACTTGAGTATTAATTCTGAGTTGCTCTTTCGTGTATGAAACCCATTGTATGCCACGTGTATGATTGAGCTATTCGAACATGGTCCGCCGATATAATTGTTATATTGAATAATTGTTATAAATTGAGTGCCGGGATATTTATGTAAATTTGAATATTATTGGAAATAATAGAATTGAATTGAAAAAGATTGTCTAAACCGTATAGTTGTTTGTAGTACCGTGTAACTTAATTAATGTCTTACATTGATATGAATTTCATTAATATACTTAAACATTACAATATTAAAGATCATAATTACACATTCTGAACGATAAGTTCAAATAATGTAACAAAATTACGATCATACTTCTATAGCCTAATAGCTATTCAGCATTTAAGACCCTTGTATACTTATGTAAACCTCCATCGCTGCGCTCGTTTGGTACAGTTATTTATACGTACGGATAGATGGTATAGAAACAAATAAATTAATATAGGCCCTCCTTATCTAAATCTATGTGGCAAATATGGTGGCCACGTTGGGAAATTCTAATAAATTTATATCAATCGAATATAAATTTATAAATATTAATGAAAAGATTTTATGGCTCTTCGCAAAACCAAATGGTAATGTATTCTTTGAGTTAATATTAACTTTTTTCAATCAATAAAATATAAAGACAATAGTCTGCTAGTTGCTAGTGCAATGTACCAATCGGAGTACAGAGTAAGTGATGTTAGTTCACCCTCCCCTCTCCATCTCCACATAATAACAAGCCACGAAGAAGACTGTTTTGGTACCGGTATATAATTTTGTTTAATTATTGATTGCGTACCTTAGAGATCTCTGTCATTGTGTTATTGTTGACCTTTACCCACCTGTGTACAAAGACCCCATTGAATATCGTGTTCATCATCCCTTTAACTTCCTCGGCGTTCCTCTCGTAATCCGCCTTCCCTGTTGTCAACGTCTCCAACCGCGCGGCCGACCGCTTCTGCGCTACTTTACTCAACTCATTGCCGATCTGCCGTTCGAACTTATTAATGTTGGCCTGAACGGTTCCCACGACCTGCACCAAGGCCGACATCAGCTTCATGGCGGCGAGAGTACCGGTGTGTCTGAACGCGCGAACGGTTGACACAGACATACCGGTGAGGAAGTTAATCACGTTGTCCATTAGATACTGGTCGTAGAGGATCGAGTTCTGAGTCTGTCTGACTAACACGATAATGAACTCCACGAAGTTCGACTTGAATTTCTTCCAGATGGGTCCGGCCATCGTGAATGGATAATCTCCAGTGTCATCGTCGAATTCTTCCGTCATCTTTTGAATGAGACTATCAACCAGCTCTACAGAGGCATAAAGCTCGCGGGTTATGACGCCCTTGCAGCCGCTGCTGTGGATAAAGAAGTTGATGACATCGATGAGGGACCCCTCCTTATCCCTCCGGTTGTATTCTTCTATCCAGTCATCCACTATAGTCTGCAGCGCACCGCGTCCTGATTTCACCATGTAGAATAGAGTTTTGGGTTCGTCCTCGGTTAGACTCCGACTAGTGGCGGTTAGGTAGGCCGCTTCCGCCCCTTCCATCTGTTGGATCCGTTTTCTGGGTTTCTTTGCGTAGGGTTTATCCAACCCGGAGTAGTTCCGTTTACGGGATGTTTCCGGCGAGATCTGGAAGTCGGATAGATCGCTGCTGTGCGGGTCCGTTTCCATGGGTTCCGGGGGTCGTGTCACCAGAATGGATCGCGGCGTGTATACCTCTGAGATTCCGGTTTTCGCTACGTCCTTAGATCGACGGGAGAGGCCTCGGGTAACTCCGGGTTGCTCCGTTTGTTTCTCCAGCAGCGATGTAGCCAGAGTTTCCAGCGGTGGATCCGCAGTGTGAAATGGGACCGACATTATTCTGTTATTGTCTGATTGTTGCCAATCCAGTATCTTACAGTCTTATCGCAATTCGCAGTGCGGTACCGTACAGCCGTAGGCCTACCTGCCTACAGGCTGGCTGGTATCGTATCCGTATCGTACAGTCAGACAATCTGACAATCTGACAGTCGTAACAACTTCTGAACTCTGGAAATTGCAGAATTGTGTGTTGCGCAGGCTGTGCTGGTACCGGTATTGCAGTACCTGTCTGCGTCTGCCTGTACCGCAGTACCGGGTAGTATTAATTCTGTAAATTTTCTATAATTGGTGGTCTAATACTACAGTACTAATACAATAATACCTCACCTGTAATAATACCAATACCTGAATACTGCAGACCATAGACTACTGCTGTACTGTACTACAGGAGTCCAGTGCAGTAGTACTGAAATCTGTGTTGGTACCCTATACTACTACTACTAGGTCGAGCGAACTCGGACAGTGGAAATGAGATCCTTCCAGGCTTCCCGAATTCCGATTCTCATAGTTGTCGCAATTTCGTTTCTCCCAAGTTCAGTATCCCTTTCAAGTTGATCTATATATGTTTGGCCGGTCGTCCACGACTACGCTTTCCATGAGTTGGTTGCCAGAGAAGTAGATCTGGTATGACCTCGTCTTTACTTCACCAGCAGTGCCCACTGAATCTTAATCCTGCGTTCTCGAAGGGTGGTTGACACAGGTGATATTGTACCATAAAGCTCGGCGTTTGTCATGTGTTGTCTCCAGCTGATATTTAGGGCTGCCCTTAGTAGTCTTGTGTAGCATACATCAATTCGTGATTTAGTCAGTGTCCAGGTCTCACCCCCATATAAAAATACACTTTCCACTGTGGCTCGAAAGAACTTAGTCTTCAGGTGCCTGGAGAGATCTGATTTCCAGATGGTATCCATTTATGATAGAGCTACCCAAGCCTTTGCTTTCCTAACATCTATGTCCTTTTTGCTACTCTCTATCCATGATCCTAGGCACTGGACTGGAAGTCGTCGACCTCCCTTAGTTGATTATTATCAATGGTTGTCAAGTTTCCATCGACATTAAAAGTCATGAATTCGGTCTTGGTAGCATTTATATGCAATCCAACCTCCTTAGCAGGTAGCAGCCCTCTCCACTTTATTTAGTAGAAGCTGTGCATCTGTTAGCGTATTAGAGAGCAGGGCGATGTCATCCGCAAAGTCGGTGTCTGTGACTGTAGTTGCCGGATATCTACTACTTCTGCGTTCTTGAAGTGTGAATCCCAGATCTTCACCCTTCGTGGCCGTCCTCATTGCGTAATCCAGTACAATTACAAATAGTAATGGTGCTAATGTGTCACCTGCAGTACGCCAGCCAGGATTGAGAAAACTCAGTTTCACCATCTGGTGAGAGTACCTGCGCTTCTGTGTCACAATATAACAATCCAATGCCAGCAACAATTACTTCTGGATAGGACTTTAGGATTTCAAGCATTTTACCTCTATGGATGGAGTCGGATTCCTTCTTGAAGTCCACAAAAGTTATGACTGCAAGGAGATTCTTTGACTTAATTCCTTCAATCAGTCTCCGTAGTGCAAGTATCTGAGCTATTGTTGATCTACTTGGTCGAAATCCGTATTGGCTCTTACGCAGAGGCTTCTGCCATGGGTTTCTTCTGCCGTGGGTTTTTCTGCCGTGGGTTTTTTCTGTCTTGGGATTTTTCTGCCGTGACTTTCTGCCGTGACTTTATATTCAATGTTTTCAATGTCAATTCAACTGTGACATATACTACAGGTGAAGTCAGCCACCCTACTGCATACGCATACGGTCAACCGAAATACAGTATATAAACAATATATAAAGATAACTTTGTTAAACAGAGAAGGGTGTTTTTATGTTTCAACTGTTCAAACCATCTTTCAGGCAGTCAGGCGACACAGCAATGTAGGAATGACTTATGGAGATGCGATGTAGCTCCAAAAATACCAGAATCTCTAGATATTCAAACCCATAGCGCTAAAATATTCGCAGATCAGTTCTCTTTCAGCTCTCGAGTCGAGTCCATAACTGTAGGATGTACTAGTACTATATGGTAACACCTCCGCTATGCTAGTGTTCGCGCTTTTAGACCTTTAGCAGTTTAACCTGCCAATTTTAGTTGTCCTCTTGTTTATAAATCGTCTTTAGCCTATATCAATTATTTAGTGTACTGAAATTACATCAGCCGAAGCCAGTCTGTGCGCGACCATTCACCCACAGTTAAGGGAGACTGGATTCGGATGCTTTGATAGTGATTGCAGTGTAGACCTACTGTATTATTCGATTGATCGTTACTATATAATCTCTGACAATATATTTACTTTCGGGGAAATATTAACAGTTCCTTTAGGACGTGGCGCTTTAAGTATAAAAACAGAGTTATGACTTATACTAATCACAACGAGATAGCTACTGAGTTTCGTAAAAAGCGCATTCTTTAGGAGATGCTTTATTAACCTTCAAACTACTTCACACGACTTCACACTACTTCGCACTGATCTGCCGACCGTCACTGAATTTGATTATATATAAGGAGGATCGCAACTGACACATGTAGGGATTATGAAATAGCATTTAATTCACACAAAAAACCACTATAATGTAAGTCGCAGTTGCTACCGGTAAACCTGTTCCTCTCACCTTCAGTAATCAAGAAGATTGGGGGTTTTATGATTATTCATCGGTATTCTCCAAATATATCAGCAATATACATTAACATAACACCAATTAATAACAGAAGCAAATAATGCGGTGAACAGTCAGTATGTGTTACTTATGCAGTGTTCCATGTGCAGCAATGTTGAATTGTAGAATGACAAGTATGATTCAGTAGTTGAATTGCGTTAATAGTTTTACGTTCTTGTAATCAAAGCCATCAGATGTTTAGGCCAAAGTCTGAAACTTCCACAACAGAAGTACAGAAGATTTCTCTAAGCCGGTTTTCTGGCTCAGAAAGGTAAACAAAGACCATAATGCATTGCGCGGTTTTCCATAGGCCCCTGTTCAACATAAAGTGAAAATCGCTCTGATTGGCTGAGCAGAACAAAGAGGTTCCACGTCTACAGGAAATCAGCTGACAGATTTCGTCATCTGAGCTCCAATCTTTTAGAGTATTATGCGCATTGCGGCAAAAATGACTTGTTATGTCCGCTAAAGCACCTACACCGTGCATTGCGGGGAAAAATGACTTGTTATGTCCGCAAAAGCTTTTACAGCTAGGATCCCTGGATGAAGGCTCTGGAACTCACAGTGCACTTAATGTGTACCGTACTGTATGTTCTTGAATTACAGTAGGCCTACTACAGTATACAGGAACTGTAGTAAATCAAGTATGAATATTGAATAGGCAGGAAAAAGTCACGGCAGAAAAAACACAAGGCAGAAAAAAGTCACGGCAGAAAAAACACATGGCAGAAAAAAGTCACGGCAGAAAAAACCCACGGCAGAAAAACCCACGGCACATAAAACCCACGGCACAAAAAACCCACGGCAGAAAAAACCCACGCCCACACCAGGGGCGGATTAAGGACATTGCGGCCCGGGTGCACTTTTCCACTGGTGCCCCCCCCCCCCCCAAGGCTTGTCAAAAATTAATTGAGCTGCAATTAATTACAATTAATTGATTGCTCACTTTTGGATAATTTAATAATTGATTGGGCGATGTCCAATTAATTGAAAAATTGATTGATTAGATCAATTAATTGCACTTTATGACCATTGACTTCTTTATTCCAACATATGGAGCTTAGTAAAATTAATTAATTGAAGCACAAATTTTCGTAAAATAAATAATAATAATATAATATAATATAAATTTTGAAATACTGTTACTAAACTATAATAAAATAAGTCACGGTTGATGGGGAAGTGGTTGGTCTACGCTCATCAGATACAGCGCGCATCTTAATGTAGACAGGTTGGCTGGCATTCCGGTGCATTGCAGGTAGCGGGCGGTAGATGTGGCTCTATTATTGCACAACATTGATCAGTGGGTCTCCAGCAGTTCGAAATTTTACAAATCCGATGGTGGCAGCCGTTCGCCATTAACTGGGCTGCTGCGCGGCGACGAAAACCGGTTAGGTCCACGAGATTTATTTCCGCGTCATCGCAGTTATCTATTGCGTTAAGGATTGCAGTTGACGACGAATATTTACTGATGCCGCACCAAAGTTTGTAGATTGCAGTTTATACGCAATTAATTGCGTTATTTCAATTAATTGAAACGTTCTCGATTAAACGTTCCCTTTCCCATCTTAATGCCTCTCCGATTATTTAAAATAGTATACTGTACAGTTGTACAGTAGAATAAATAACCGAATCCACTGATAGCTCACCAGTCAACAGACCAGACCAACATCAAAGCAGTTAGAACTTGGCTGGACGATTATACTGTAAACTATAGGACTGTAAATTATAAGAAATATTATTAAAAACACAGTTGTTGCAGTTACAATACTAAATACTACTGATTAATACGCATATAAACGCAAGCCATGAAAAATAATATACTATAGTATAATATACTGTATAGCATTGTGATACCATTATAAGAGGGAAGCCCTATTGTATACGCTTACTGGGATATCCCAGCCGTCGAGTCCAGAGTCAGACAGCCAATAGAATCAACTCACCTTCAATATACTATATGTTTCCTTATCCTTGTCACTAATAAACTGCATAATACCCCATGTTAAATAAATACATGTTCTGGAATGAATTTACGACATTGCCTGCCACTCCCGTTGACTACTAAGAAGGGCCCTCCTATTTTGTTTCACTGGCATTCTTAACATTATACAGTTGCAATACATGTTGTACCCTTGTAAAACGAGGATCCCAGCAAAATCCGCGGATCCTGTTGCGGATACCATAGAAGCAATGACGGATCCCAGTAGGATCCGCGGATCCGTGGTTTCTAGGATCCGCGGATCCTACTGGGATCCGTCATTGCTTCTATGGTTATCCGCAACAGGATCCGCGGATTTTGCTGGTATCCTCGTTTTACAAATGCCCATACATGTTAGCATTGGATGGAAACCCTGTCCAGGCGGGCCACACATCTGGGGCTTCCCCAATACCCAGCCGGCTACTCCAGTGCCACACAACCAATAGAATCAACTCATGTGATTTAATAACAAAATGGTTTGTAAGTGGCATATTCCGTTAAAAATAATGTCATAAATGATGTATAAATGATGTATAAAATAATGTATTTTATACATTACTAGCAGGCAATACCCGAGGCATGTAACCAGGTATTTCCCGCTACCGGCATATGCCTACTGGCGTACTGGTACCGGTATAGGCCTACTGACGTACCGGTACCCACTATCGGTAGCGAACGTGAATTAAACTTTTCGAAAAGTGGCCTATAACGACCGCTGGTTAAAGTTATACACACATGCCAAATCCCAGCGCAATCCCTCCGCCCGTTTTGAAGGAGTTCGAACACACAGAGAGAGAGAGAGAGACAGACAGAATTTGATTTTTATAGGTATAGATATTGCCAACTAGCGGCCCCTTGGCGGCGGCGGCCCGGGTGCACCTGCACCCATTGCACCCCCCTTAATACGCCCCTGGCCCACACAAAATTGACGTCTCAATCGGATTTAATTACATTTCATATGCACACTATCTGATAGATAGATTTATTTATACATTATGTAAAAACAATAACAAATACACCAAACAATGTACCGGTATAAAGGTATTGTCCAACATAACATATAGGATTACCCCTAAAGCTTTGCAGCTTATTTCCAAGGGGGTCCTTTATGTTACTGGTTACAAATACAATATTACACTACGCTAACCTAAAACCAATATAAAACGTAATTACACTATGTACATGGTACAACTTTACCAAGAGCGTGACAATCTCCGACTCAACGATAAAGATGTAATGTACAGAACAATTTATTATAAAACGTAATTACAGTATAAATAGTAAATAATTAATAAACTAAAAATAACTTACTGTAGGACTATTGCACCTATTTTTACATTGCACACGGAGGTGAGATTTAACTGCAGATTTAAAAGAATGTTGATTATCTAGGTTTTTAATTTCATTAGGCAGAGCGTTCCAATTTTTAATGCCGTTACAAAAGAAAGTATCAGATTCAAAGGATTTACAATTCGGGAGGTAGATGTTAGCGAATTCAATTCCGCTAACCACCCCATAAAGTTGGGCAAGCGAGGCCTTTAAGCAATATTGGGGAGTACGAAGTTGATTGCCAATCGACCTCGTATCACCCCCAATAAACGGGGACGACAAACCCCAAAGGGCCACACACAATGGGGGTCAGAGGTTACACCTCCGGGAGAGGGAAAGTGACAGTGGAGGGGGAAAACACTCCCGCAGAGAGATAGGAGGGCGAGAATTGGGTTATAAGCCAATGGGGGGCAGGCATCCGCTGAGTAATACGGCCAACCCAGTGCAGTATATTACCCATTGATGCTTCTCATTCATTCAGTCAACTTAGTCAGTTCAGTTAGGGCAGAACGGTAACCTTTATTACCGTTGCCGCCACCACCATCAATATTTTACCGGTATATTCTGATTTCACCATCAACTGTGCTATCTGTCTATTCATTTATTCGATACTATATTTTATATCCATCAATAACATCGGAACGATAACAACACAACAAACTCTTTCACTGGCGGGGGCGGCGGGGACGCGTAAATAAACCACACCGGTCGGGATTCTCGGATCCCGTCACAGTAGAAGTTTGAAGCACTAGCTCTGGTACTGTAAGAGTGTTATCGCGTACTCTGTTGAATTTTTGTTTTAGGTAATTGGGACATTTACCATTATACACTTTATGCACATGGTTAAGGCGTAGCTGCTTAACTCTACTATCTAAGTTAAGTAGTCCAGATTCAGAAAAGTCATCTGGAGTTAGGTGGTGCCTAGGTTTGTAGTCTTTAATAAATCGTACTACTTTATTCTGAGCTACTTGTAATTTACATTTAAGCTGTTTGGTTAAGCCTTCATGTACCAAGAAGAGCATTCATAGTCCATGTGACACTGTATTAAAGAAGAGCAAAGTAACTTGCGGGAGTCGGTGTTTAAACTATTTTTGTTTCTGTATAGAAACCTAAGCCTACTGTTAACTTTCGGGAAAATATTTTTCACTATGCTTTCTCCTGATAAGCAGTTATCTGCTTTTTTATTTCTGTATTATTATTATTAGGCATAGATTATAGTTATAGATACAGTACTTATACTTACTTACCACTGTACACTTATTGATTTGATATTTACTGATACAGCTCTTCGTAATTGTAGACACAATTTCTGTAGTACCTGCCTGTCTGTCCGTACAGTATGTCACTTTTTACTTGTAAGTTTAGAAGTTGTAGGCCTATAACTTTTATGCAGTAATTTGATGTACCGGTACCGGTACTGGGACTTATTTAGTGGAATAGCCAGATGGAGATCGACGCAGATGAAAATGCAATAGGAGATACCGGTAGGCCAAATGCAGGCCTACCGGTACCGTTAGAGCCCGGAAAGTTGTTTACATTAAAGAAATGGAATGCGGTTGCGTTATGGAGTTGGGACGTCCAATATGATTCCTGTCCAATATGCAGGTCTGATATGACCAGTGTCTGTACTTTTTGTCAGGCAGAGGGCGGAGGCAAGACCGAATGCGTTGTGGTTTGGGGGGATTGCAACCACAGTTTCCATAACTGCTGTTTAAAACGTTGGCTTGAGTCAGATAAAACAACATGTCCGCTGTGCCAGCGGCATTGGAACTTCCAAAGAATAGGGAAATAACCCTGGTGCAACCTGGTCAGACTCTCAGATCATGGTTATTGTTGTCAACCAGCCTACCTCTGCAACCCAGATCTCTGCAGTCCACGCAAATGTCTTGCTGACTAATATATCCAACCACCTTAAAACTTTCTTAAACAAAACATCTATCTCTTTGTATTATAAATATTGTACAACTCTCATTATTTACCGTTACAGAGTAATCGGAATATTAATATTATTATAAAATTTGTTGATACATTATGTCAACTTATCAGCGTTATTGTGTGGTGTGGTGATCACGTCGTAACGCAGCAAACTGGCAAAGTACCTCTTTGAAGCGTAGCGGCCTATAGGACGGGACGCTTCAAAGTAAACACTAACTTAGTAACAATAAACTTCTAGAACACGTCTTGAGTTTTCATTCTCCATTGATGATAGCCATTGATTGTAGGCTAAGTGTAAGATTATTTACTGTAAAGTTGTTACAGAAACTGCAATTAATTACATGGGATTATCCTGTTTGGGGGCCTCCAAAACCAGGCAGGTTAGTAAAGGAGTAGGTTACAGAGGCGAGTTGAAAGGAACCAAAACAATAAACGTGATGAATGTTGTAGAATAGAAAATCAACTTTAAAACCAAATTTAATTGAGAATCAACAGTCCGATGTCAGGATGTATAGACCTACCGGAACTCTGAATAGACTGGAGGCCCCCAAACAGGATAGAGCCAATTACAAAAATGATGCGAATTTCATTAGTATTTCCTACACATTTCAATATTAAAGCTAATGTAGCTTTCGGAACGGCGATAGGTTGACATATTGTAACAAAATTACGCACACCAATGTGTGAAAAGGACACTATTCAGCGTTTATGACCCTTGTATATTTATGTGAACCTCTTCACTGTGTTTACTCGGTACATAAATAGACTCGGTCATAACGCTGAAAAGTGCTACCTTTAACACAATGATGTAAATAGTTATTGACAGATAGCTTATAGCTTTATTTATATATGATATAAAAATAATAACATAACACGGATACATGACCGAACGTAATCAGGATCGAATGTATTATCCTGATTGATCCTGATTACGTTCGGTCTGTCACACACATGTCTGTCACACCAATGCAAATAATGTAGGTATTGTTCTACATAACATAAGATTTCACATAAAGCTTTTCAGCTTATTCTCAAGGGGGGTCCTTGGCTACCAATTAAAGTCATACCAATATTGATGAAAATTTCACCAAAAATTATATTACACCAATTTTAATAATGTGACCCCAAAAAAAATTATTCAGCACCAAATAAAATAAAGTCACCCCAAATAGAATAATTCAAACTCCAAAATAAATTTTTCAACACCTCACCAGAAATAATTATTCAACACCAAAATCAATTATTCAACACCAAAATAAATAAATGCTTCCCAAAACCAATTATTCACACCAAAATAAATGACAAAACCCCCAAAATAAATACAAATTTTCCCAAAATAAATGCAAATTTTCCCAAAATAAATACATTTTCCCCCAAAATAAATACATAATCCCCCAAAATAAATACATTTCCCCCAAAATAAATACATAATCCCCCACAATAAATATATAATCCCCAAAATAAGAGCTTATTCCCCCAAAATAATCAAATATTCTACCAAAATAAACAGACTCTTAGTTACAGACTATTGGTACGAGGGTCGTCTGGTGAGTATAAAACAAAGAAGACCCAAGACTTTAATGCCCGTTGTGTACAAAACAAAGAGGTAAAGTCGAGTAAAGGCACAAGAGCGTTAGGTCCCAAAGAGCGTTAGGTCCCAAATAGCGTAGGCCCCTGCAATTTATAGGAGCAGGTTACAGAGGCGTATTGGGAGAACCAAAACAATAAACGAAAGCTAACACATGTTACAGGATTATGCAGGTTACTTAATTGGGTCTTTGTTTTGTACTCACACCTGAGGATCGTGGGTATAACATGATTAAACATGGTTTTTGGGGGTTGAATAATTGTTTTTGGCGTATGAATAAGAATAATTATTTTTGGGGGATGAATAATTGTTTCTTGGGAATGAATAATTGGTTTTTGGGGGTTGAATTATTGTTTTTGGGGGATGAATAATTGTTTTTGGTGAGTGAGATATTCAAAATTGGGGGATGTCAATTGGTGCTACAAAAAAATATTTGTGCTAAATAATTTTTTGGTGTGAAATAATCTAATTTGAGGTGAGGTGGCATTCAATTAGTGGCGTATACAATTACACGCTATTCTAAAACCAAAATAACGTAATTAAAGTATCAATAAAAAATCATTAATAACCTAATAACTTACTGTACTGCCGTTGTTTGGCAATACACTCTATCTCAAAATTTTCAAAAAAAATTTTATTTGATCAATTGGGGTAACTTGACACGCTCTTTTCAATGAAACTAAGAAAACTGGGGTGTTCCTTTCACGAAATCGGACTTTTTCAATCTTAAAACACCCCATGGCAGCATCTCAAATCAACGGCTGCGAGGCAAAACACCTCATAGCTAAATTCGACCATATAGGGTGCTTTGCCTTGTTAACTCCGTCGACCAAATAACCCTATCCTTGAGTTAGGGTTTTTTGCCTTGCGCTTTACTTTTAAGCCAATCAATTATTTAAGGAATTGACCAATCAGAAGTAATATCCTTTGTCATTTAATAACATTTATTTACACTACTTAAAGGTAACTCTGTCTGGCGGGTAATTAATTTTAGTTCTTTTAATTTGACCTGGCGCAAATTAATTTACCCTATCTAGTTATATTGATTTTTGTTAGGAATTTACTCTTTATTACAACCAACAATGTACTAACAGTCTTGTAAGTTTTAAGGGGAAATTGAGTTTGACAATAATGACGAGGAAGAGAATCTGGATACGTTTTTTGGATTTGTTATTACATCAGAAGGAGAATAGGAACTGGGACAAATGGAGTAGTTGGACGCGGGGCCTGGGATGGGTGATGTAGTGTTAGGTACTGGGGAAGCGGAAGGTGAAGAAGGAGAACTAGATGGAGTTCTTGTTGGAACTGGGGACGGTGGAATGGTTGTTGGAACTGGGGAAGGTGGAGTGGTTGTTGGAACTGGGGAAGGTGGAATGGTTGTTGGAACTGGGGAAGGTGGAATGGTTGTTGAAACTGGGGAAGGTGGAATGGTTGCTGGAACTGGGGAAGGTGGAATGGTTGTTGGAACTGGGAAAGGTGGAATGGTTGTTGGAACTGGGGAAGGTGGAGATATGGTTGGAACTGGGGAAGGTGGAGATGTGGTTGGAACTGGGGGAGGTGGAATTGTTGTTGGAACTGGGGAAGGTGGAATGGTTGTTGAAACTGGGGAAGGTGGAATGGTTGTTGGAACTGGGGAAGGTGGAATGGTTGTTGAAACTGGGGAAGGTGGAATGGTTGCTGGAACTGGGGAAGGTGGAATGGTTGTTGGAACTGGGAAAGGTGGAATGGTTGTTGGAACTGGGGAAGGTGGAGATATGGTTGGAACTGGGGAAGGTGGAGATGTGGTTGGAACTGGGGGAGGTGGAATTGTTGTTGGAACTGGGGAAGGTGGAATGGTTGTTGAAACTGGGGAAGGTGGAATGGTTGCTGGAACTGGGGAAGGTGGAATGGTTGTTGGAACTGGGAAAGGTGGAATGGTTGTTGGAACTGGGGAAGGTGGAGATATGGTTGGAACTGGGGAATGTGGAGATGTGGTTGGAACTGGGGGAGGTGGAATTGTTGTTGGAACTGGGGATGGTGGAGATGGGGTTGGAACGGGGGAAGGTGGAGATGTGGTTGGAACTGGGGAAGGTGGGGTGATTGTTGGAACTGGGGAAGGTGGAGATGTGGTTGTAACTGGGGATGGTGGAATGGTTGATGGAACTGGGGAAGGTAGAATGGTTGCTGGAACTGGGGATGGTGGAGATGTGGTTGGAACTGGGGATGGTGGTGTGGTTTTTCGAACTGAGGAAGGTGGCATGGTTGTTGGAACTGGGGATGGTGGAGATGTGGTTGGAACTGGGGATGGTGGAGTGGTTGCTGGAACTGGGGAGGTGGAATGGTTGTTGGAACTGGGGATGGTGGAATGGTTGTTGGAACTGGGGAAGGTGGAATGGTTGCTGGAACTGGGGAAGGTGGCATGGTTGTTGGAACTGGGGATGGTGGAGATGTGGTTGGAACTGGGGATGGTGGAGTGGTTGCTGGAACTGGGGATGGTGGAGTGGTTGCTGGAACTGGGGAAGGTGGAATGGTTGTTGGAACTGGGGAAGGTGGAATGGTTGCTGGAACTGGGGAAGGTGGAGTGGTTGTTGCAACTGAGGAAGGTGGAATGGTTGTTGGAACTGGGGATGGTGGAGATGGGATTGGAACGGGGGAAGGTGGAGATGTGGTTGGAACTGGGGATGGTGGTTAAATAAATACCTTTACTTTTTGTATTTATTTGGGAAGGAATTAATTTTAGTCATCTCATCATTCATAATTTTGACTTCTTGTTGACATGGCAATACACCCCAACTCCAGCAAGCTCTAAACTAATAATACGTGATACAAAATGCTCTACAAAACATGCTGGCAGAACAAAAAATCACGGTTTTATACTAGTTTCTATGAAACCAGAACCATTGGTTAAACACCCTAACTCCAACAAATCAGCTTACATTGAATGGCAAAACACCCTATAATTTTATTTCATCACTTTAATCCCATTTTCGTCATCTCTCACCATCTATTCTATTAAAAAAATCGAAGTTAGCCTGTTAAGTTCCCTTAGGACCCATTATCAGCGATTTCTCACAATGTCTTCAATGTTGAATTAGGGGAAACGCGTTTAGGTTAATATCTCAAAATGTGTTTTTTTAGGATAGGGTGTATTGCCAAACAACGGCAGTGTAGTACTATAGTAGTACTGTAGTATTTAATTTTACCATGCACACAGGTGAGATGTAACTGCCGATTGAATAATTAATCATTTAAATCATTGTGTGAAAAGTAGCACTTTTCAGCGTTTTGATCCGAGTGTATTTATCGATATTTATGCGAGCGTAGCGAGTGAGGTATACTGTACAGTACATCATAAATATACAAAAAAAAACATTTTTGAAAAGAAGAAGCCTATTTGTTTTCTATGTAATAAATAATTTTATTTGATTTCAATTTCCATTGCCGTGATTATAGGGGCCTTAATTATAAAATTGGAAAATAATCTTACAGATATTGAATTTGGATCCATGGCGAATCGGCTAATGCAGAATGGCATTTATGGAAAACGAAAATCATACATGTTTTAATATTGGATTGGTATAATTTGTAACAGTTAAGTTGTATTAAATGTTTCTAGAAGTGCATCTTTTAGTAGAATGTAATCTTCTTTCTTGTTATAAACACTGCAAGATATCCTTATCCAGCGTCTGCCATTAAAACTGTAGAACCAAGGAACAACCTTGTTATTAGTCATAAATGTGAAATTCAATTCTATTTCTTCCTCATGCGGTATTGGATCTCCGGGAATCTCTATCATTCTCATACAAGGCGCTTCCATACTCCTCGGTATCTCCAGTTTATTGGTTCCCAAGGCTTCTGCTATCATCTCCTGAGCCCAAGAGATTAGAGGCTCAACGTAACCGTGAATGGCGTTAAACCCACCGATTGATTTATGGAAGTCGACTCCTGCTGAAGCGCTCAGGTAGTTACTGATGTCCTGAGTGCCTTGATCGAAAAACTTGTCCTGAAAAGTTCCTTTATAGGAGTGACTTGTAACTAGAGGTTTAACAGCTGTTTGGTACTCCGGTCGTACCCACATAACAGCACACCCTCTAGGCGCAAACGCCCACTTGTGTAAATTTCCAACGTAGTAATCAACTCCAGCCTCTTCCATTTCCTTGAGGTCTACCGGTATTTGTCCGGGGCCGTGAGCTCCATCCACTACAATGACCACGTTCAACTCCTTTAAAGTCGCAGCGATTCTGACGACCGGCCAAAGAATCGCACAACAACTACTGATGTGGTCCAATACTACAACTCTTATAGATCTGTTAGAGGAGCACGTCTTGTAGTAAAGGTCTACGATTTCCTCTTCTGATTTGATTGACAAGGGGACTTGTAAATTGATAACGTTCGCTGCATGTTTCTTAGTTACTTCATCTACAGTGTATCCGGTCGAGGTATATGTATGTGTCTGTCGCAGAATTGTACTGTTGCAATCTAATTGTAAACTATTGATGATCGTGCTGATTCCAGTTGAAGTGTTCGCGACAAAAACTACGTCTTTTTTGTCAGAATTAAGAAACGAAGCAGTTCTTTCCAAAGAGGCGTTATATAGATCGCGCCATGTATCGCCGCTAAAGTAATCAGGTTTCTTCTCCATTAAATCAATCAGCTGATATTTATAATTGAGAACTCGTTTAGGACAGACACCATAGGAGCCGTGGTTGCAGAACGTCATGTAATTAAATGACAAACAGAATTCTTTCCTAATATCATCTCCGAATGAGGGAACATCCTCGTTTCTGTGATCTAACGATTCATAAACTACCTCCATTTGTTTTGGTAATTATTTTATGTGATAGGAATATATTGCTGTGGACTCGTCCTGTCAGGAAATATGTGGATATGTTTTTTGAGTGAGATGTTTCAATAAAAACATTAACTAGGCTTATCTAACTAATCACTAATGTCTAACAATGAATTACATTTCAAACGTGATGGACTGGGGGTATTATTGATTTTGATTTGATTGCCTGGAGTAGATCGGTTCGTTAAGACTAACGGATCGGATAGGTTCAATGTTTTATTTACACTTCGGATTACTAACCTGAAATCATTTTTTAGTCATCATGGATACTTTGGCAGATTTTTAATTGGTTCACAATTGATTGCAATCTTGTTACATCCTTGAAGGGTTGTAAAACCAGGTTCAATAATTATGTATGCTTTTACCGCCCATGTATGAACAATTAACATGTATAGCATAATATGTATTAACAATTTATCATCCTTGCTGCTTGCATTTTGACATGGCGCAATTCCGGTTAGTTTTTGGAGAAGCCTCATCTAATTGGGGACCCGCTCCCCTCTTTTTCAGTCTGCCCCCCTGTATGTCGTACTGCCTCCTCCCATTGAAACTGCGCCCTCCTTTGGGGAACCAATCCCCACTTTTAGGGGACGTCCCCTTTCATTGGGGCCGGCACCATATCTTTTTATTAGAACCTACTCCCTCCCTTTTGGAGATCCCCCTCTCCCCAAAGTGTGTTAACTCATATCGGATTGATTTAATCCTTAAATATTCATTTAAATATTGTTGTAGTGTATACGGAATACTAACATAAATAATTGTATGTAAGTGTGGGCCTAATGTTTACTTCAGGGAACTGTAACTACTGTATCACTATTTTTAGACGTTACTATACTGTTTCTAACATTGCGTTGTTTGCATTATTTTCTAACTGTTTATCAATTAATTAAATAATTTATTATTGGTTACTTAACTAATGTACATCGTATCTCATATCATTAGTAATTGTAATATATTATAATTTCTACATAAAAATATAATTATTATATAGGTTTGTTACATCGTGCAGTACAGTATATAAATAATTTACATTCAATTTATTAATACATTAAACCAATGGTTCCAACTCTCGGTTGCCAATTCGAAGGTAGATGTTTAGCTACTGTATAGTTGCAGGTATAAAAACAATGTTAATTAATATTTTAGAAGTTAAAGTTGACGCCCCAAAACGCTCTCAGCCGTACCGGTAGTGTTAGAAATAATCACCGTTCGGAGTTGTTACCAATGCTAGTGTCTCAATCTGATTCAAATGAAATGCATTTACAATTTGATATCCTGTGTAGTTAATTAGTCTGTTCTTCTTTACAAAATAGCACAAATTTAGCACGATGCGTTATTAACATTTTTATTGTTTTGATATTAAAAATAAATTTGTGTACAGAAGATTTGGTATTGAAGTTCATTTCTTTATAAGCGTTTCCACAAGAGCGCCTTTTAATTTAATAAAATCGTCTTTTTTGCTATAAACATTACCAGAAATCCTCAACCACCTTCTTCCGTTGAAGGAATAGAACCATTGCATTATGACTTGGTATTTCGCCATAATTGCGTTATTCAATTCTATTTCTTCCTCATGCGGTATTGGATCTCCAGGAATCTCTATCATTCTCATACAAGGCGCTTCCATACTCCTCGGTATCTCTAGTTTATCGGTTCCCAAGGCTTCTGCTATCATCTCCTGAGCCCAAGAGATTAGAGGCTCAACGTAACCGTGAATGGCGTTAAACCCACCGATTGATTTATGGAAGTCGAGTCCTGCCGAAGCGCTCAGGTAGTTACTGATGTCCTGAGTGCCTTGATCGAAAAACTTATCCTGAAAAGTTCCGGTTTGGAAACTTGTAACTAGAGGTTTAACAGCTGTTTGGTACTCCGGCCGTACCCACATAACAGCGCACCCTCTAGGCGCAAACGCCCACTTGTGTAAATTTCCAACGTAGTAATCAACTCCAGCCTCTTCCATTTCCTTGAGGTCTACCGGTATTTGTCCGGGGCCGTGAGCTCCATCGACTACAATGACCACGTTCAACTCCTTTAAAGTCGCTGCGATTCTGACAACCGGCCAAAGAATCGCACAACAACTACTGATGTGGTCCAATACTACAACTCTTATAGATCTGTTAGAGGAGCACGTCTTGTAGTAAAGGTCTACGATTTCCTCTTCTGATTTGATTGGTAAATGGACATCTAATTTAGTGACTTTCGTGGAATGTTTTTGAGCTATTTCTTCAACAATACGAGCTGTTGATGCGTATGTGTACATGTGCGCCAATATTACGCTGTTGGAATCTAACGATATACTTCTAAGAATTGTATTGATTCCAGTTGTAGTGTTCGCGACAAAAACTACGTCTTTTTTGTCGGAATTAAGAAAAGAGGCGGTTCTTTCCAAAGAGGCGTTATATAGGTCGCGGCATGTGTTGCCATAGTGATAAAAATAATCCGGTTGCTTCTCCATTAAATCAATTAGCTGATATTTATAATTGAGAACTCGTTTAGGGCAGACACCATAGGAGCCGTGGTTGCAGAACGTCATGTCATTAAATGACAAACAGAATTCTTTCCTAATATCGTCTCCGAATGAGGGAGGATTATTGAAACAATCAGCTGGAGTTTCGTAAATTACTTTCGTTTTCATTGCGATTGTCGTGGATTTGTTGCGGATTAAGATTTTGTAGATTGTGTATAAATTAATTTATGTAAATTTCGTTTGTTGACAACTGTTCATTTATTATTAATTATTTAAACAATTATAATTATAGACAACAATAATTGAGTAGGCCTAACTATTGTAATAAGATAAGCCACTATTTTTTAACTATAATTTTCTCGGATTTGCATTTTCAAAATATTTAGTTTTTAGAAAATTTGGTTAACACTTGGATTGGAGATGTGGAAATACAAGTAACTCGAGAATTTAATGACCTTTTAATCTTCTCTGAAATTATTTATTTCTCATAATAAATTATAATAAAAACTCCACTGTTTTGGCAGCACCAGTACAAAATCTGATGAAATTTTGAAAAAGCAGAAAATATGTTTATTTGAAACAATTTGAAAAGACATTCGACTATTCTAACAATCAACTATACTTATTTAAATTTAAAGAATATTCCTTGATAAGTACTGGTAAATATTGTACTTTGATATTCACAATATACATTGTCAAAGTAAACAAAACAAAGAACCTGACCACCCGACCCATGACCTATTCTATAGAACCCGATGAGCAATGTTGGGTGAGAGCTGCGGTAACTAATTATTATATTTTTAATATTTAATCGTGGGACGGAATAATGTCCTCAACTAAACTTTAAATTATTTAGTTTATATCCGATTGGTATAATCCATAAGGAATTTGAGTTTAGTACCAAACCGTAAACTATATATCAATTGCGTTATAAACTCATACTAATTAGTAAACTATATATCAATTACGTTATAAACTCATACTAATTATTTTGTATTTAATATATTGTCGGGTGTAGATAACCTTTCTTAACAAGCACTGAAACAAAATTTTGATAATCAATCAAAATATTTGTTCTCGCATAAAAAGCACATCTGCATCTTAAGGGTGGCCGTATTTATTATCAATAACGGAATCAGTACTAAAGTATATAATCAATGTACTAGATTTAAATTTATCTGCTATGGTGGTAAGGCGGGTGAGTATTTTCAATCCTTACTTTTTTAATAATCGTAAATTATTATCCGAGGCTGCAATCTGTGACTTTATGCAACTCTAATGTACTGTACTATCGAACTTGCGTATCGATGTAGTACGTCACTCCATTTTCTATATCTAAGTGAGCTAAGTAGCTATGGGAGTCGGCGAACGTGAAAACCGCCACTGGAAACCCCAACACGGAATGTGTTAGCTAGATAGTGTGCTGAAAACCCCAACACGGAATGTGTTAGCTAGATAGTGTGCTGAAAACCCCAACACGGAATGTGTTAGCTAGATAGTGTGCTGAAAACCCCAACACGGAATGTGTTAGCTAGATAGTGTGCTGAAAACCCCAACACGGAATGTGTTAGCTAGATAGTGTGCTGAAAACCCCCAACACGGAATGTGTTAGCTAGATAGTGTGCTGAAAACCCCAACACGGAATGTGTTAGCTAGATAGTGTGCTGAAAACCCCAACACGGAATGTGTTAGCTAGATAGTGTGCTGAAAACCCCAACACGGAATGTGTTAGCTAGATAGTGTGCTGAAAACCCCAACACGGAATGTGTTAGCTAGATAGTGTGCTGAAAACCCCAACACGGAATGTGTTAGCTAGATAGTGTACTGAAAACCCCAACACGGTATGTGTTAGCTAGATATTGTGCTGGAAACCCCAACACGGAATGTGTTAGCTAGATAGTGTGCTGAAAACCCCAACACGGAATGTGTTAGCTAGATAGTGTGCTGAAAACCCCAACACGGAATGTGTTAGCGAGATAGTGTGCTGAAAACCCCAACACGGAATGTGTTAGCTAGATAGTGTGCTGAAAACCCCAACACGGAATGTGTTAGCTAGATAGTGTGCTGAAAACCCCAACACGGAATGTGTTAGCTAGATAGTGTGCTGAAAACCCCAACACGGAATGTGTTAGCTAGATAGTGTGCTGAAAACCCCAACACTGAATGTGTTAGCTAGATAGTGTGCTGAAAACCCCAACACGGAATGTGTTAGCTAGATAGAATGCCGAAAACCCCAACACGGAATGTGTTAGCTAGATAGTGTGCTGAAATCCCCAACACGGAATGTGTTAGCTTGATAGTGTGCTGAAAACCCCAACACGGAATCTGTTAGCTAGATAATGTGCTGAAAACCCCAACACGGAATGTGTTAGCTAGATAGTGTGCTACAAACCCCAACACGGAATGTGTTAGCTAGATAGTGTGCTGAAAACCCCAACACGGAATGTGTTAGCTACATAGTTTGCTGAAAACCCCAACACGGAATGTATTAGGTAGGTAGTAGGTACTACTGCATGACAGCCAGACGGGATTCAGTTAAACATGTAAACTAACATCGGAAATGTAATCACCACCCATATTAAACACTTTAGCTATAGCTGGTGCGCTTTACTATATATTTTTGATGTTGACAGACAGACAGACCAACGATCGAATATACATCCTGCGTCAAGCCTCGTGTGCATAAACCAGTATTTCAAATAAAATCTGATTTCATCGTAAAATGCACACTTTCCTGGTGGGTCATTTCTTGACCCATCCGGTATCTATGTATCAGTTACTCACCCGCAAAGGGTAGGTTAACTAATTAATAATAAATTATCTATAATCAATTAAATAATTAAAAATGTATAGTGGTTAACAAACAAAATTTACATAAATCACAATTTATAACACTTTACTGTAGTTGAACGTGGTCATTGTGGGTGGACGGAGCTCACAGCCCCTGTCTCTGTCAAATACCGGTAGATCTCACGAATACCATTACGGATGAAAGGTACGACCGGAGTACCAAACAGCTGTTAAACCTCTTGTTACAAGTCACTCCTATAAAGGAACTTTTCAGGACAAGTTTTCCGATCGAGGCACTCATCAGGACATCAGTAACTACCTGAGCGCTTCAGCAGGAGTCGACTTCCATAAATCAATCGGTGGGTTTAACGCCATTCACGGTTACGTTGAGCTTCTAATCTCTTGGGCTCAGGAGATGATAGCAGAAGCCTTGGGAACCGATAAACTAGAGATACCGAGGAGTATGGAAGAGCCTTGTATGAGAATGATAGAGATTCCTGGAGATCCAATACCGCATGAGGAAGAAATAGAATTGAATAAAAAGTCTTTCATCCGAAGAAGGTGGTTGAGGATTTCTGGTAATGTTTATAGCAAAACAGACGATTTTATTAATAATTAAAAGACTCCCTGGTGGAAACGCTTATAAAGAAATGAACTTCACTTCAGTGGGGCGGTTTCAAAGAGTGGGGGGAGCCTCGAAGGGTGGGGGATACTAAAAAACTAACTGGAATTTCGCCATGTCAAAATAGAAGCAGTAAGGATGATAATTTGTTAATATTATATACAATACGTTAAAGGTTGATACATGGGGTGGTAAATGCATACATAATTTTATTTACGAAGATACACCCTTAACAGGGTAAATTTAATTGCCAATATTTAAATAAAATTACGGATGTTAAAATATATATACAGTAAGCAAGTATAAACATTCGAGGGCAAGATGGACAAGATTATATATGATACAGGTTTTCTGCGTTAGACCCATAGAATTCACAAATACACAGATTAAAGCGATCGTGATAAAGGCACTTTATTGCTGCGCAGACGATGATGGCATCAATGCGCCGTTGTGCGGGTCACAACATGTCGTTCAGCTGCCTCGCACCTTTCCAAGAAGAACTTGTGAACGCAGGACCAAGTTAATATCCCTGGTTGGTAAAATTTGCCAATCGTTCAGATCTATGTTCCTTGTAAGCGTTAATTGCTTCCGAGTTAAACATTAAGGGGTGTTTATCGAAGAGGTCTTCCACTAATGACTTTTCGCCGATGGCCTTTAAGGCTATTGTTGATGATGCAGTCTTATGTAAACGTAACATACGTTTAACGAATCTCGACTTGATTTTGTCAATCTCCTTCAAATTTGAGAGATTGAAATATATTGCTATCTCAGAAAAGGCATAAGTCGCTAAAGGCTCGATTTTCATGTTGAATATTTTCATTGCCGTAGAGATTGACAGACGATGGAGATTTACTAAGCACACAGGAGCTGAAAATGATATAATTTTCATTTAGGCGATGTGTTTACTAAAACATTGCCGATGATACCATGCTCGAAGCATGGGGGCGAGATCTGCGAAGAGCACTAAACAAGTCGGCGATAATGAGTCACCCTGGATTATTCCTCGTAAATGAGTTATTCATTTAGAAAACCGCAGGCCATCGGAAACTTTTATTGAGTTACTTGTTAACATTGCTTTAATAAAATTGAATAATTCCCTTTGATGCCGAATTGACTGTATATTTTCCATAATAAAACAGATCGATTTATGAAAGCAACATAAATAAATAACCTTTCGATTATGTTGCCCATGTAAAATATGTGTAATGATTGTCAGTAATTTTTTGATTGCCATTAATGTAGATAATGTAGGTACAAATCCGAACTGTTCCAGCGGAATGAGGTGAGGGATATTGCACTGCACCCGTTTGTTGAAAATCGAAGTTATAAGTTTCAATAAGACACTGATCAAGGCTATATACCTCGATAGTGCTTATTGCCCATTGCGATGGAACAGAACCAATTTCAAGGCACACCTTTGAATGTGAATTATTTGCAGAAGATAAATCTTTATATGTTCATAAAAAACTCGGTCAGGCCCACAAGTCTTCTTTGACTTTGAATTATGGACTGCGTGTTCAACGGATTACTCACTACACCAAGGATATTTTGAAAATGACCTGCTTCTATTACTCCTTGGGGGATCGGGGCAGGCTGATTATGTTTCGTCTCTTGGAAGAGCGTTCATGGGTTGATCTCGCAATGTTGGAGCCTCTCAAGTACTTGCATTTCCTCAAAGGTGATCTTTTTCTCATTTAGTAGTTGCTTGTAATCCCTTCTTTTACTCCAGTAGAGATTGTCAGCATCTTGGGAGTCCCCACGGCCTTTCATTGCTCGCAAGCGTTAATCTTTCACTCGTTGGCACGTCAGTAGAACCATGGCTTCCAAAAGGTCTCAGAATTATCACCGAACTTTCTGTCACCCGAAGCGCTGTTTAACGACGATGTGAGCAAGTCAGTAGCAGTATCGATTCATTGATTAAAAGATCCTCAATGTTCACTCACTGAAGGTTCCTGGATAAAATGTTCAGATTCAAGTTTCCTTTGAAAGAAGGCTGAAGTTCAATCTCATATGTATTATGACAATAGAGTTCGATGTTCAGCTGTAATTGTTGGTGTTTCCGTATAGGATTGCTTTTAATGGAAACAGACGGAGTTCTAATTTGATGACAGGGCGATGTTGATGTGTTTCTGTTGAAGTAAAGATTGATGGTGTACATAATTATTTAACCTGGTTTTATAACCCTTGAAAGATGTAACAAGATTGCAATCAATTGTATTTGCCATACTTGTGAACCAATTAAAAATCTGCCAATCTACATGACTAAAATGATTGTAGGCCATCAGGTTAGTAATCCGAAGTGTAAATAAAACATTGAACCTATCCGATCCGTTAGTCTTAATGAACCGATCTACTCCAGGCAATCAAATCAATAATACCCCCAGTCCATCACGTTTGTAATGTAATTCATTGTTAGACATTAGTGATTAGTGAGATAGGCCTAGTTAATGTTTTTATTGAAACATCTCACTCAAAAACATATCCACATACTTCCTGACAGGACGAGTCCACAACAATATATTCCTATCACATAAAATAATTACCAAAACAAATGGAGGTGGTTTATGAATCGTTAGATCACAGAAACGAGGATGTTCCCTCATTCGGAGATGATATTAGGAAAGAATTCTGTTTGTCATTTAATGACATGACATTCTGCAACCACGGCTCCTACGGTGTCTGTCCTAAACGAGTTCTCAATTATAAATATCAGCTGATTGATTTAATAGAGAAGAAACCTGATTACTTCAGCGGCGATACATGGCGCGATCTATATAACGCCTCTTTGGAAAGAACTGCTTCGTTTCTTAATTCTGACAAAAAAGACGTAGTTTTTGTCGCGAACACTTCAACTGGAATCAGCACGATCATCAATAGTTTACAATTAGATTCCAACAGTACAATTCTGCGACAGACACATACATATACCTCGACCGGATACACTGTAGATGAAGTAACTAAGAAACATGCAGCGAACGTTATCAATTTACAAGTCCCCTTGTCAATCAAATCAGAAGAGGAAATCGTAGACCTTTACTACAAGACGTGCTCCTCTAACAGATCTATAAGAGTTGTAGTATTGGACCACATCAGTAGTTGTTGTGCGATTCTTTGGCCGGTTGTCAGAATCGCTGCGACTTTAAAGGAGTTGAACGTGGTCATTGTAGTGGATGGAGCTCACGGTCCCGGACAAATACCGGTAGACCTCAAGGAAATGGAAGAGGCTGGAGTTGATTACTACGTTGGAAATTTACACAAGTGGGCGTTTGCGCTTAGAGGGTGCGCTGTTATGTGGGTACGGCCGGAGTACCAAACAGCTGTTAAACCTCTAGTTACAAGTCACTCCTATAAAGGAACTTTTCAGGATAAGTTTTTCGATCAAGGCACTCAGGACATCAGTAACTACCTGAGCGCTTCGGCAGGACTCGAATTCCATAAATCAATCGGTGGATTTAACGCCATTCACGGTTACGTTGAGCCTCTAATCTCTTGGGCTCAGGAGATGATAGCAGAAGCCTTGGGAACCGATAAACTAGAGATACCGAGGAGTATGGAAGCGCCTTGTATGAGAATGATAGAGATTCCCGGAGATCCAATACCGCATGAGGAAGAAATAGAATTGAATTTCACATTTATGACTAATAACAAGGTTGTTCCTTGGTTCTACAGTTTTAATGGCAGACGCTGGATAAGGATATCTTGCAGCGTTTATAACAAGAAAGAAGATTACATTCTACTAAAAGATGCACTTCTAGAAACATTTAATACAACTTAACTGTTACAAATTATACCAATCCAATATTAAAACTTGTATGATTTTCGTTTTCCATAAATGCCATTCTGCATTAGACGATTCGCCATGTGGTGTTGGGATCACACTTCAATATATATAAGATTATTTTCAAATTGTATATTTGAGGCCCTTGGAGTTTGATGATGGAAATTTAAATTAAATAAAATTTAGTATAATCATTTTTCCTAATTTAATACTTATTACATTGAAAACAATAGGCTTCTCCTTTTCCTCGCTACGCTCGTTCGGTAGATAAATGCACTCATTCCGGACTTTTAGTCCTGGGTTTTTCTTCACAAGACTTTTTGTGCAGGACTGAAAGCCTACTAAATCCGGAATTTACAAAATTGAGATTTGGGTATTATAATGTGTGTGAGTGTGGGGAGTTCCATAAATTATCAATTGCTGAAAATTATTCATAGTTTCAGTAGCTCAACTATCCATTTATTTTAAACAATTTATGTTCCATACGTGATATTTTTGTTATAGGCATTTTTGTAAAATCTGGATTGCATTTAAAATGCTTTGCAGATCATTCTAAGAGCAGTGTTTAAAATAAATAAAAAATGAGTCTTCTTATCTTTTGAAAGCTACCGGTAGTGTTTGTTTAATGTTAGCTAGTCCTGCTGCGTCCTACTGTAGATCGAGTAAGGCGTTTATTTTGCAATTAAGAAGAATTAGTCCTTACATATAGGAGGTTGTTTTCCGATGTAGGGTTGACAAAAAGACACTCATGGTCTTGATAATGTAGATGAATTGGTGAGGTATATAGCTGATCGCGAACTCTGGCTCCTCCCCCTCTGCTGTTAACCGGTAAGGCAGGGCGCTACACTAACGAAGTTGGCGCAACCTTAGCGGACTGACACTTAGGGGGTGGATCAATAATGACAAATAGCTGTAGTTACGATTTTGACATGCTAATAACTTTGGCGAATTTAAAGCTTCTACCATGTGTCAAATACAATGAACACATCTCCAATCAGACTATATACAACATTGGAGGTGTTTTATTAGACCCCCTGGCTTGACAATTGAACGGAACCACCTCCACTTTACAGGACATGCACTTTCGCCGTGAGGACCAGCCAGTGCATAATCTTGTACTTTGGCAGCCTCATGGAGTGAATAAGCATGGTGGATAGCCCATTACTTTCTTGAGACGCATCTTAAAGGACACTGGCCTTGAAGGTACAGATGATCTAGCAAATGTCATCGCTGATAGAGGGAGTTGAGGAGGCGCAATTTTTTCGACACAGCATTCTTAATCTATATGTAACATATATAACGCAGCTGTAATGCAGCTTGCCGATAGTTGTAGTCGTACAGTACTGCCGTTGTTTGGCAATAAACCCTATCTCAAAATTTTCAAAAAAAATTTTATTTGATCAATTGGGGTCACTTGACACGCTCTTTTCAATGAAACTAAGAAAAGTGGGGTGTTCCTTTCACGAAATCGGACTTTTTCAATCTTAAAACACCCCATGGCAGCATCTCAAATCAACAGCTTCGAGGCAAAACACCCCATACCTAAATTCGACCATATAGGGTGCTTTGCCTTGTTAACTCTGTCGACCAAATAACCCTATCATTGAGTTAGGGTTTTTTGCCTTGCGCTTTACTTTTAAGCCAATCAATTAGTTAAGAAATTGACCAATCAGAAGTAATATCCTTTGTCATTTAATATTTATTTACACTACTTAAAGGTAACTCTGTCTGGCGGGAAATTAATTTTAGTTATTTTAATTTGACCTGGCGCAAATTAATTTATCCTATCTAGTTATATTGATTTTTGTTAGGAATTTACTCTTTATTACAACCAACAGTGTACTAACAGTCTTGTAAGTTTTAAGGGGAAATTGAGTTTGACAATAATGACGAGGAAGAGAATCTGGATACGTTTTTTGGATTTATTATTACATGAAGTAGTTGGACGCCGGGCCTGGGATGGGTGATGTAGTGTTAGGTACTGGGGAAACGGAAGGTGAAGAAGATGGAGCTCTTGTTGGAACTGGGGGAGGTGGAATGGTTGTTGGAGCTGGGGAAAGTGCAATGGTTGTTGGAACTGGGGAAAGTGGAATGGTTGCTGGAACTGGGGAAGGTGGAATGGTTGTTGGAACTGGGAAAGATGGAATGGTTGTTGGAACTGGGGAAAGTGGAATGGTTGCTGGAACTGGGGTAGGTGGAATGGTTGTTGGAACTGGGGATGGTGGAATGGTTGCTGGAACTGGGGAGTGGAATGGTTGTTGGAACTGGGGAAAGTGGAATGGTTGTTGGAACTGGGGAAGGTGGAATGGTTGTTGGAGCTGGGGAAAGTGCAATGGTTGTTGGAACTGGGGAAAGTGGAATGGTTGTTGGAACTGGGGAAGGTGGAATGGTTGTTGGAACTGGGGATGGTGGAATGGTTGTTGGAACTGGGGAAGGTGGAATGGTTGTTGGAACTGGGGAAGGTGGAATGGTTGTTGGAACTGGGGAAGGTGGAATGGTTGTTGGAACTGGGGAAGGTGGAATGGTTGTTGGAACTGGGGAAGGTGGAATGGTTGTTGGAACTGGGGATGGTGGAATGGTTGTTGGAACTGGGGAAGGTGGAATGGTTGTTGGAACTGGGGAAGGTGGAATGGTTGTTGGAACTGGGGATGGTGGAATGGTTGTTGGAACTGGGGAAGGTGGAGATGTGGTTGGAACTGGGGAAGGTGGAGTGGTTGTTGGAACTGGGGAAGGTGGAATGGTAGTTGGAACGGGGGAAGGTGGAGTGCTTGTTGGAACGGGGGAAGGAGGAGATGTGGTTGGAACGGGGGAAGGTGGAGTGATTGTTGGAACTGGGGAAGGTGGAGATGTGGTTGGAACTGGGGAAGGTGGAGTGGTTGTTGGAACTGGGGAAGGTGGAATGGTAGTTGGAACGGGGGAAGGTGGAGTGCTTGTTGGAACGGGGGAAGGAGGAGATGTGGTTGGAACGGGGGAAGGTGGAGTGATTGTTGGAACTGGGGAAGGTGGAGATGTGGTTGGAACTGGGGAAGGTGGAATGGTTGTTGGAACTGGGGAAGGTGGAGTGGTTGTTGGAACTGGGGATGGTGGAGATGGGGTTGGAACTGGGGAAGGTGGAATTGTTGTTGGAACCGGAGAAGGTGGAGTGGTTGTTGGAACTGGGGAAGGTGGAATGGTAGTTGGAACGGGGGAAGGTGGAGTGCTTGTTGGAACGGGGGAAGGAGGAGATGTGGTTGGAACGGGGGAAGGTGGAGTGATTGTTGGAACTGGGGAAGGTAGAGATGTGGTTGGAACGGGGGAAGGTGGAATGGTTGTTGGAACTGGGGAAGGTGGAGATGTGGTTGGAACTGGGGAAGGTGGAGATGTGGTTAGAACTGGGGAAGGTGGAATTGTTGATGGAACTGGGGATGGTGGAGATGGGGTTGGAACGGGGGAAGGTGGAGATGTGGTTGGAACTGAGGATGGTGGAGATGGGGTTGGAACTGGGAATGGTGGAGATGTGGTTAGAACTGGGTAAGGTGGAGTGGTTGTTGGTTAAATAAATACCTTTCTTTACTTTTTGTATTTATTTGGGAAGGAATTAATTTTAGTCACCTCATCATTCATCATTTTGACGTCTTGTTGACATGGCAATACACCCCAACTCCAGCAAGCTCTAAACTAATAATACGTGATACAAAATGCTCTACAAATCATGCTGGCAGAACAAAAAATCACTGTTTTATACTAGTTTCTATGAAACCAGAACCATTGGTTAAACACCCTATCTCTAACAAATCAGCTTACATTGAATGGCAAAACACCCTATAATTTTATTTCATCCCTTTAATCCCTTTTCGTCATCTCTCACCATCTATTCTATTAAAAAAATCTAAGTTAGCCTGTTAAGTTCCCTTAGGACCCATTATCAGCGATTTCTCACAATGTCTTCAATGTTGACTTAGGGGAAACGCGTTTAGGTTAATATCTCAAAATGTGTTTTTTTAGGATAGGGTGTATTGCCAAACAACGGCAGAGTAGTAGTATAGTAGTTAACGTTTTCATTAACGGTAAATTACTTTCCTTTGTTAAAGATATGTGTATCTTACCTAGGACAATAAGCTGTAATCTTTCAGATAAATCTGACATTATGCGCATGCGCGCAGTAGGGGCCTAATATATATTAACCCGACATTTTTCGCAAGGTTCGTTCTCTGTTAAACGCCCTACAGCTCTTCCAAACTTTTTGTTACAGTTTATATTGCTCCTCATTATGGTCGATATTTCGAGTAGAACGTTGGAATATTTTGCTTGGTATACCATTGAGGTGATATTACGTAATGTTAGCATTCAGGTAATTATTTTGCAAACCTGGTTTTCTCAATTAGTTTCTAATCAATGACAATTGTGCTATACTGTATGTATATAATCTACCTACAGTGTACCGGTACTATGGGCTGAGTTCCCGTGAATATACAAATATTATAGTACAGTTGCAGTAGTACAGTATAGTAATTTGTAGGTATCAATAAAAGTCGAAAAGTTGACATTTTGGACAGTTTCATACACTATCAGTACAACAGTCTCCCGCTAGAGGGCTACATGTCTAAACATAATATTTCTTTGATTTTAATCGGTTCAAGTTGAAACTTGGGCAGATTTGTACTACAGTAGAATTAGACCATTAGCTGTGTCATTGAAGTTCATCTCAGAAATGTTTGAAAGTGATAAACCTTTTCCATTTCCTTGATATTAATCCGTTTGAGCTCCGATCCGACCCGATCTTGGAATAGATTTACCTGACCACATGCTGCGTCCTTTTGAGGCAGGTGATTCATCTACAGTTCTCCAGTCTGCTGCTAGATGGCGAAATGTCCGACAGTGAAAACCTTCTCTCCAATTTCCGTGATTTCATTTCCTTTAAGCTGAATTTTGGTATATGTAATATACTTATACTTATTGTAAGGAAATTTCCTGAAAATGTCGCAAATTTCCTTGACATTTTCCCAGAAATTTCCTATTTTAGAAATTTATTATATAAAGTTTACTGTAACTACGGGTGAAGTATACTTTTCCGGAAACTTCCTTGAAAAATCATATTTCTGAAAAACTCACATCCCTATCTATACCAATATTTTGCGTCTTTGTGTAGAAGGTGATCGGTCCGCAGTTCTCCAGTCGGTTGCTAGATGGCGAAATATCTGAAAGTAAATACCTTCCACCGTTTCTTTTATTTTAATCCCCTTAAGTTTAAACTTGGCATATATTTATGTACTAGAAAACTGGCTGCTTATTTGTGGGACTATATTCCATCTACACTTCTACAGTCAGTTTGCCACAAGAATAAAACGTCGAAATATTTGAAAGTGAAAACCTTCTCCCATTTCGTTATTTGTTATCCGTTCAAGATGAAACTACCATGAAAGTCTATAATTGTTGATGCACTCACATCGAACGAGGTATTTCCTCAGTGAGGTTTTTCCACAGAGCCATGTTTGTACGTTAGTCCACAAAGATAACATTATTCTCACAAATATATCATTAAAAAGTAATATTGAAATTGTAGAAACCGCTGGTATTAATAAATTATACAATTTACATTCTTCATTTTCTATAAATATTATAATTTTATGGAAATCAAACAAATACTTGAATGACGTAATGAACGCTACAGCGACACAAACTTCCTACCTAAACCCTAACGCTACCAGTTCGTGCGATTATTCAGTAACGTGTTACAACATTAGAACAACACCGATAACAAAATGTCTAACAATCACAGAGGCGATCTTACGACCATAGATCACCCGATCATAGACCCTTCAATCCGAGGTTTCTCAGTTTGAGGCATCTCAGTCTCTTTAAATAAAATATTTTAAAACTTCACAAAAACATTTTGAGATCATAAGAAATTATACATATTACCGGTAGAGTTACGGATTACACCATATGGATTTTAAATTCGGCCACAATGTCAGATGAGAAGGCAGGGCCTATAATTTAATATACAAATGGTGGATTATGTTTGTTTTTTTGTTTACAAATGGTGGATTATTCAAATAGTTTCCTTGTGTTTGCAAAACACGTTCCAGTTAGGGAATCTGTTGGATTCTAGCCGTAGTACTGGAGCACATAAAGACAAACTGACAGGCAGTCATCACGGCTACGTAACGATTAATAGAAACTCACAAAATCTAAAGCTGAAACGAAATCCTACATTTATCGAATTTACAATTGCCATAAAACCAGTTGTGGCGGTAGGATTATTAGCAACATTATTATCTTGGCGTTCTAATTTCTAACTATATAACCAGTTCGTATTAGCGCTGTAGTTGTGTGTAGGACTATTTTGTAGGAGTAGTATTTACTATTTAATTGTGTATAGACTAAAGGTTCCAATCCAATACTTTGTACAGTACGGTAGCTACACACCACACACAATTATTAGAGTCTCTAGAAGTAATCAACTAAATTACGGATGTAGATCCCCGTAGGCCTCCCGTTTAGTCTCCCTACCGGCGCGGTAACCCACCCAACTCCGACGACCGACTATCTCTCCGACGAAGAACCACACGGCTATATCGGCACCCACGAACAACCCAGCCAATGATTCCCGAGTGGTCAACATCCGCCAGTTCCTCAACCTCCCAACGAACCGCTGGTGGTCCGCTACTATCGCCGGCCAATCTGACGCTTTGGGGGGTCCTAACTCCGCCGTCGCGTACATCTTTAACGTATCCAGTCGCTCCTTCCCGTAATTCATCCATTCCTGCTCTTTCACACTCCCAGGGAATCTTTTATCCCCCGTTTTTCCCAACATCGGCGCGACCATATCCTTTGTTATCACTTCCTTATTGCTGCTACTCATTTCTTTTCCCGTGGTTGTTACTTTTTTACCCATTTTATTGGTTAATGACATGGCGCTTTTCAACATCTTCATCATCGTCTTAGAGACGACATCAACTCCCGCTTTAGACATTTTTATTAGTGTATAACTATGTTCCCATTCACCGGCTGACCGGTACTGGCAGTCGTACTGCGTACTGTCAGACTGTCGTAGGTTCGCGTACAGGCCGATCCTCGTAAGCCTTCAGATTTCAGGATTTATACAATTTTAGAATTATACTACCGCACTACCGAAACTACAGTACAGCCAGTAGCTTACCACAGTAAGTAGGCTTACCACATATGGCAGTATGGCTGTATGCAGGTATGGTACAGTTACAGTTAGTTGTAGGTCTACAGGTCTACAGTACCTCGGATAGCTCTGTAGCGGATAGACTACTGAATTTCAGTATCTCCAGTCAAAAAAGTATAATACAGTAATACATTAGGCCTAATAATAAATCTGACAATGGGTAAGTATATCTTTCCGACCTACTACTACGATCGGCATGCTGCATTCCAGCTACATTATATTTTATAGGCCTATATTACATATATATTATTCAGAATGGGATGCCGGCTTGCCGACAAAACTGCGCCTTCACAACTCCCTATAACCCATGACTTTTGCTAGATCATCTGCATCTTCAAGGCCAGTGTCCTTTAACTGTTTAAGATGCGTCTCCAAGAAAGTAATGGGCTGTGCTGTCCACCATGCTTATTCGCTCCATTATGCACTGGCTCCCAGGACGTCACGAAATAAATTGAACGTTCATTTGGAACATCAATGAAATATCGTTCAAAAATAGGTAAAAATTGATGACGTTGTGAGTAATTTACCAAATTGTGACGTTCACATTTGGTAATTTAACGTCCTAACTTTAACGAAATTGAATCTGAACCAAAACAAAGGAATATTGAACGTTCAAATTGCGTTCATTTATTTGTACCTAAATATGTACGTAGTTTGAACGTTCAAACATAATTTACTTTAATTTGTTATGTCAATGGCATGTTCAAACTTGTTCTTGACACAATTATCTGACAAGTATCACTCAAAATTTACTTTTGAACCCAGAAAACGTTTATTGACAATAAAACAAAAAATAACCAAAAGGTAATAAAACATTGTTGCGCGGGTGTAGCCAACATGTATTTTACACATTTTTCTGTGGTATTGTTAAATAATTTACAATAGTTTTTGAGTTATTAAAAAAAATCAAGTCTCCCCTAAAGTCAAGTCTCCCTCACTCACCCTACATTTATTTTTTGTGTTGCTTAGTCTACTCCTTGTATGGTTCGGCTTATTCCTGGACTGATGGTTCCTTCCCCCCAATACAAAACAATTACTTTAAGTAATCACAAAATTAATCACACAACAAAACAGGAAAACACTGATAACCAATTCAATGCTGACACATTTTTATACATTTTAAACAACAAATAACATCAAAATTCAAAAAGGTGACTCTCAGTCTGATTACTAAAGCTAATACACTACAGTATGTCACATAAAATTGTAATAAAATTATTACAATATATTTGGCCTATTGAACCAAGAACATAACAACTGACCAATTGACCAAATACCATTAAATTTTGTTGAGATAAAGCAGATATATGTGCTTTGGAATGTACAAGCTTCTATTATGCATAGGGCCTATGGAATTTTTTTAAACGTAAAAAACATTATTTTTGATTTTACAGATTTATCATATTAAATACACCTTCCTTACACTTCAATTGCTTTTTGTGTGTTTTATTGTCTTTTTGAAAATATATTTTAAATACCAATTATAAGGTCTTAAAATTAATGAATTTTTGTAGATTCACCTATATGAATAATATATTTTAGCTGAAAATAAGATAAATTATATAAATCTGACTAATCGAATGCGAATTTGTGGATCGTCACCATAAGATTTCAATGATACTCTCATATCACTGTCGATTAAATATTTTCATACTGTACTCTGATACTTACTTCTCTAAATGTATAGGGTATTGTAGGTGTAGGGCCGTAGGATAGGGTGTACAGTAGGGATTGGATAAGGTTGGCTAACACACACCCCCCCCCCCCCCCCCCCCCTCCCCTCTACACAGAACATGCACACACAAGCAGTGATTGGTTGGTCTCACGATAAATTTTTCCGTTTTTTCTACCATTGACCTATAACACACCAGAAATGAACGTCTAGTGAACACAGATCAAACGTCATTGAAACGTAGATTCATAACGTATTTTAACGTTCAATTATCACTTCATTTAACGTACTTCTGACGGCCAACTTTGAACTATTGAAAGTTCAGCATCAATAGCATCCTATGGGAGAAATATAACGTCATATGAACATAAATACAGAACGTCTGGACGAATAATGAACGTAAATTTACGTATTTGTGCTACCCGGGCTGGTCCTCACTGCGAAGGCAGTGTCCTGCAAAGCGGAGGCGGTTCCGTTCAAGTGTCAATCTTAGCGAGATTAATGGAACACCTCCGAACGCTCTCCAAGCCGAAAACGCGTTACTAACAACCAGAGATTGTGTATGTGGCTGCGTGTGCGTCAAAAAAGAGGAATACTGTAAATAGTTCGTTGTATAAACAAATACCTTGTAATTTATATAAAAATTAAATTTAAGTGAAACGTTTAATTTATATCAAAATAGGAGGTTGCTATTCGCCTTCCTAAGGTCATCATCCCTTTGCCTTAGGGGTGGCCGCGTTCTTGGCGTGGTCTGGGGTTCGGTGACGGAGCAGGCCTACTGAGTCCAGCCCTCACCACTTAATACTAAGCAGACAATGATTATTGTAATATAAATATTATGGTGCATGGTGGTCGGGTCTTATTATTATTTTAGATTTGATTCTGGTGCTGAATTTTATTCATCATATATATATTATTAGCCTATATGTTTACCAAAAAAAAATTATATCAAAATTCGATTTTAAGTGAAACCTTTAATTTGAGTCAAAATTAGATTGAAGTGAAACTTTTAATAACAAATAAACACTCGGAATAAGAAATGTCCACATTTGGGTCTTCCACTAACTCCAACGCATATCATTTTACGTTATAATCATTAAAAACCCAAAACCCTTGCTTTATGGCGATGGAAACGTAGTGTTGCAACATTGCATAAACTGCGACTACTTTAGTTGTTGAACTTGAACGTTACAGTTTATTATCTTTTGTTCCCATTAGATACTGAACCGGAACTGGAACGGTTGATAACGGAGACGAAAAGCGACGAACCAATGGAAACTAAACCGGAAGTTGTTTCAGATAAACCAGAAGTACCGGAAGTAGCGTTAGGCAAAGCGTCTCCGACAGGGGTTAGCGAGAAAGACGACGCGAAACACAGCGAGAAAGGAGGACTGCAAGCCGTGCCTGGTGGAAAACGGGTTAAAAGTCCAGTTGGGAAGAGAGGCCGAGCGCCGAGTCGAGTTCCAACTCCACCAGATGTGATCGAAGCGCCATTGGAACGGCCAATCACGCCGTTACCCGAGGCTACAATATTCCTACAAGCCGCTAAGTGGCTCCTTAGTGTCAAAGCTATACAGGTGAGTGATTGTTGACTATTTTATGGCCCAAAACGGTAGTAAATTTCTGTAGTTCAGCGTAATTGTCTCGTTTACAAGTTGAAAATGGACACGGCGAATAAAACAATAGTGTAATTGGCGTTGGTTCGAATCTTAATAAAGGCCGTTTACTTTTCGTATAATTATGAATGCACTAGTTGTATCCATTATTTATTTATATTATTCATTTTTTATTACAAAACTCATCAAAGATTAATTTAGTAAAAGAGATACCGATAAACCCGATGTTCTTGGGCAAACTGTTCCCAAACTAAAATGACGTCATATATATATTTTTTTAATAGTTTTGCGAAAGAGCCCTGAGCCACGAGTTGGTACAAGAGAACGCCGGTATCAGTATCCCATACAACTTACTGCTTGGTCGGGTTAAACTTCACAAGATGGAGCTCGACGAGGCTGAACGGGCTGTAGAGCAGATTGTTAAACAGGATGTCCAGGTGAGAAACAGATCAGATAGGGAGGGGAACTTTCGTCGCCATAAAAAACCCCAACCCCCTCCAAGGGAAATCAACGCAAATTACAACTGATTACTCGCAGAAATACAACTATACCCTGTTCTATGTATTGACTTTAGTTTATTGTTTTGGTTAGAATAAACGTGGCAATGTAACCTGATCCTCTCCCTTAATTGATCATTTAACATTGAGATCAGATATAAATTCGCTGAGATGGGATTTGCGTCAAGTCCCCCCCCCCCCCCCCCCCGCCTCCAATCTACTTACTCTAACTGGCGATGAGGCAGTTTAAATAAATAGAAAATATATCTGAAATAGTATTTATTAATCACCGAAATTACAACAACATACATATTACATTCAAATTACGACATTCAATAAACGAAAAAATAATGCCTGCTGCCCGATGTGACACTGTAACAATAAGTAAGTTACTGTACGATAATATGTGGCAGACAACCGAGCAATTAATAATTGAGTTACAATTGTATTTATTAATATTCTAATATTCAGCTACCGGTATATTAACCAACAATATAGGGAAACGTAAGATTATAATTAATGGCTGAGTAAATAAGAACGAACTAAATTCAATTAATTATTTCTACCTCCTTTAAAGCGTAATTAATTACTCTGGGAAGAAAGTGGTTTATGTAATATAACTAGAATTATAAATACAACGACAACCACGAAGTCTTCTAGAGTGTGTTGATTAATAATATTTAATCAACAAAACGGAAGTTATTCGATAATAAACTTACCAGAAACACAAAGAACTCATTGCTTCCTTTCATTAACAGAAATTCAGAATTGTGAAAATATTTACAAAAAGTGAACCATTTTTATTTTTGGTTTCGACTAAGAACTACCATTACCTCTACAACTGTGAGTATTTAACTAACCTAGATAAATATTGCATAGCAAATAAGATACATTTTATTGCGCATCGTGTAAATAAAAATAATAAAGGAACGACTGAAGGAATTTCGTTAGCGTCATTTTCGTCAGCAAAAGTTGTAGAATAATTCATAAAAGTTGTATAAATATTCATAAATACTCTAGAATACATAATTAGGATGACAATAATGCACGAATGACTTTAGAATCTTATATAACTTTTTGAAATTTGATGAAACTTTCACGAATCAATATATATATAACTTTTAAGAATTTTAATATAACCTTTGCTGTCGAAAATGGTGCTTTATCTAAAGCTGAAGATATTATCAGAATTTGGATAAAATAATTTTAAGAAATGTTTAACAAACACATATAGGATTAAATGCCGCTCAGGCAAATATCAATATTCAAAACAAAAGGAGAAACAGGAAGTAGCATGTGATGTGATGCCAAAGAGAAACAGCAATTCCTTATATTTATACTTATGCGTATAAGACGTAGATTCTTTAAACTTATATTTTCATATATATATAATATATAAATATGAACATATAAGTTTAAAGAATCTCCCACAACGCTTGTATACTTGGATAATCTTTCCAAGTAATATATTATTACTATTACAATAAAGGTTAGTCTAAAATAAATGTTCATGCACCGGGGCGACAACAACTACAACAGTTACACACTACAACGATGAAAACCGAAATAAAAAATAGCAATATGAAGGGGGGAGCGCACTGTAGACATATTGATTTGCACCAACATGCGTAGGAAATATAGTGATATTTACAACCTATAGGGCATAGCCTGCTAATTTATTTAACTAATAAAGCTAACGGGATAATATAAACAAGTAATATAAACAATAAATCACCTGATTTCAGTAGGTTGACATACTTTTTAATCTTAAGTAGGTTAACATACATTTTGTTATACAGAATAATACAGGGGATTATATTGAGAAGGATTTACTGAAGAGGTTAAAATTTAAAGGCCAGAAGGCTAGGTCTATCTCATTAAACATATTGAATCAACTGAACTCGTTAACCAAATGAAATCAGGCGAAATTAGGCGCTATCGCAATTGAGGTTTACCTGATAGCTGATACCGTTAGGCCTACCGATACCGTTAGGCCTACCGATACCGTTAGGCCTACCGATACCGTTAGGCCTACCTATCGTCAGTCCTGAATATTAAACTTAAGGCACCATGGCTGAAATTAGGGGGTAAACGCTAAGTCATTAGGCCCGCGATAAATTATGGCGCTAGAGTTACTCAGGTATCAGGTATAGTTAAATATATGAGAACGAACCCTGATCACCCCTGTAGTCTGTCACTGCAGCACTGGTAACTTTGATAAACATATGCCTATGACTTTTAGGCCTACGTACTGAATTTTAACATTGGCTGAACCTGAAATAATATTTGGTAACCACCATTTTTATTCTCCTCATTCTAGCATTCAGCTATTCGAACTCTTGTAGTCTCCTGCTCTTACAGGACGGGCAGTTTAGAATGTCGGTTAGGTAGACAAATCTGGGATGTTGGTTACACTGTATCCGGACTCTACCAGTGGTAGTGTAACCACATGATCTGCACAGAATCTTGGTCATTGGTCGTTGGCATGTGCAACTTGTGTCTACCTGGTCTAAATTACCGGTCACAGTCGGCTCTGGGGCCTTGTTGTTATTTATAGTGGGGTGAACAGGAAACTGGTAGTTGTCCATTGTATTATACTATCAAGACTCTGCGACAGCAAGACAATAGGCCTACCCTACAGCCTGACAGTGACAGCACTGTTCTGATAATCAGGAAAACAAGAATAGCCTAGGCCTACTGAGCTTGTAGTGAGTCTGTGAGTACTGCCTGACAGACTAATAATGTACAGTACTACGTACCGGTACTGGCAGACTGGCAGACGGTGATATATTTGTACTGTATATGGGCACTACAGTATAATTTTAACATAAACTAATACTGACAGTCCCTAAAAGGTGCCACCCTGCTCCATAGCGCGGGAAATTCAAGTGATTGAAAGACATGTTATTTGTACTGGAAAGGGTGGCAGATCAGATCTGCCACCTATATTTTGGCCTAATATTATTGGCCACCTAATAATATTATTAAATTCAAATCTGTTTTAACATTGAATACATGAATAGAGTAAGACTAATGTAATTCATTGAATCAGAATAAATTATTTCTTATCGGTTTAACTCACTCATCCGTTAATGTTGTTGATTTATCTATTCTGGGACTTCGAGCAGCTCGTGAACAACTAAACCAGCACGTTAACTAGTCTGGGGCTTTGTGCAGCACGTGAACAACTAAGCTGACTGGTTACCTAGTCTGGGACTTCGAGCAGCACGTGAACAACTAAACCTGCACGTTAACTAGTCTGGGGCTTTGTGCAGCACGTGAACAACTAAGCTGACTGGTTACCTAGTCTGGGACTTCGAGCAGCACGTGAACAACTATGCTGACTGGTTAACTAGTCTGGTACATGTCTGGGACAGATATAGCAGTATAGGCATATGCATTATACACCTATTGTTATTACAGTATAGGCCTACCTACGATATATATCAGAATATCAGAAGTCCCAGACTCGTTAACCAGTCAGCTTAGTTGTTCAAGTGCTGCTCGAAGTCCCAGACTAGTTAACCAATCAGCTTAGTTGTTCACGTGCTGCTCAAAGTCCCAGACTAGTTAACCAGTCAGCTTAGTTGTTCAAGTGCTGCTCGAAGTCCCAGACTTGTTAACCAGTCAGCTTTGTTCAGTCGTTGTTCACGTGCTACTGGAAGTCCCAGACTAGTTAACCAGACAGCTTAGTTGTTCACGTCTGCTCTATGCCCCAGTCTAGCTAACGTCAGATTTAGATGTTCACGTGCTGCTCGAAGTCCCAGAATAGATAAAACAACAACATTAACGGATGAGTGAGTTAAACCGATAAGAAATAATTTATTCTGAATCAATGAATTACATTAGTATTACACTATTCATGTATTCAATGTTAAAACAGATTTGAATTTACAAATATATATATTAAAATATATAGATATATAGATAGATAGCAAATATATAAACCAAAATATATAATTAATTTGTCCCGGTATAACGGATTGAAAACAACCGTGAGGGTAAGATCCGGTTTGTAAATATAACAACAATAATATGCTATAAAGCAAAATAAAAACCAATATCTTACAAAAAGAAAATATTTCTTTTACAAATTTTCAACTCGACATGAGTCTTATTCATGTATTTATTTCCATAAATATGATTACTGTACATTCTAATGCATAATAGTTATGCGTAATAATTCAATGTAACATTAGAATGTACAGTAATGTATTTAATGTGTATTTAATATTTATGGAAATAAATAGTGAACGAGCGAGTGAACCCCCCCCCCCCCCCCCCCCCCCCCATGACCTACTGTAACAGTTGGCCCTGTTACTGTAGGTCATGCTCCTCCCCACACCGCCTTTAGTACGACTGTAGTAAACTTGAATTAAGTTTCAGTGCCAGAAAAATTGGAATTAAGCGTTGTATTGCACATTTTGTATAATAAGACAAACAAAGTCAGACTTCGAGACGAAACATTGAGAAAAAAACATTGAGAAAAAACATTAAGAATAAATTAATTGTAATTAATAATAATTGTAATCTTTATATTTTAGAGTAGACAATAAAAACAAATATATTGAGAAAAATGAATGAATGTAAATAAGTATGTAATAGTAATGGACAATGGTAAATAAACGAAAGTGAAAGTAAACTAGGAAAAAGTAAACATATATTCTATTGTAATAAATTAATATGGCAAATAATAATATGTTGTCCTACTTCTATTCTATATAAATTTATTATTTTTAATAGAATACCGAGGCGTGGTCTATAATAGGGCATATAAAATATATCCAAGGCGATGTAGCAGAAGCTATGGACAGTTACGACCGTGTGGTCTCTCTGTCGTCATCTGGTCTCGGAATTCAAACGGTCTATATTCGTCTGGCTAATCTATATTTACAATCTAGAAAGGTAAGTATACTGTAGATACGCATTGATTTATTTATATTTTAATCACACTCATTGACTCATTGCTATTGTATTGTATAAATAACTGTTTTAGTTCCCATCTCCCGTCTATAACTGTTTTAGTTCCCAGCTCCCGTCTCTATAACTGTTTTAGTTCCCAGCTCCCGTCTCTCTAACTGTTTTAGTTCCCAGCTCCCGTCTCTATAACTGTTTTAGTTCCCAGCTCCCGTCTATAACTGTTTTAGTTCCCAGCTCCCGTCTCTATAACTGTTTTAGTTCCCAGCTCCCGTCTCTATAACTGTTTTAGTTCCCAGCTCCCGTCTCTATAACTGTTTTAGTTCCCAGCTCCCTTCTCTGTAACTGTTTTAGTTCCCAGTAACTTCTTTGTAACTATTTTAGTTTCCATCTCCCTTTTCTGTAACTGTTTTAGTTCCCAGCTCCCTTCTCTGTAACTGTTTCAGTTCTCATCTCCTGTCTCTGTAACTGTTTTAGTTCCCAGCTCCCTTCTCTGTAACTATTTTAGTTTCCATCTCCCTTCTCTGTAACTGTTTTAGTTCCCAGCTCCCGTCTCTGTAACTGTTTAGTTCCCAGCTCCCGTCTCTGTAACTGTTTTAGTTCTCATCTCCTGTCTCTGTAACTGTTTTAGTTCCCATCTCCCGTCTATAACTGTTTTAGTTCCCAGCTCCCTTCTCTGTAACTATTTTAGTTTCCATCTCCCTTCTCTGTAACTATTTTAGTTTCCATCTCCCTTCTCTGTAACTGTTTTAGTTCCCAGCTCCCGTCTCTGTAACTGTTTAGTTCCCAGCTCCCGTCTCTGTAACTGTTTTAGTTCCCATCTCCCTTTTCTGTAACTGTTTTAGTTCCCATCTCCCGTCTATAACTGTTTTAGTTCCCATCTCCCATCTCTATAACTGTTTTAGTTCCCATCTCCATTTTCTGTAACTGTTTTAGTTCCCAGCTCCCTTCTCTGTAACTGTTTTAGTTCCCACCTCCTGTCTCTGTAACTGTTTTAGTTCCCAGTAACTTCTTTGTAACTGTTTTAGTTCCCAGCTCCCTTCTCTGTAACTGTTTTAGTTCCATTCTCCCATCTATGTTACTGTTTTATTTCCCAGCTCCCGTCTCTGTAACTGTTTTAGTTCTCAAATCCCTTATCTGTAACTGTTTTAGTTCCCACCTCACGTCTCTGTAACTGTTTTGGTCCCAGCTCCCTTCTCTGTAACTGTTTTAGTTCCCAGCTCCCTCCACTATAACTGTTTTAGTTCCCAGCTCCCTTCTCTGTAACTGTTTTAGTTCCCAGCTCCCTTCTCTGTAACTGTTTTAGTTCCCAGCTCCCGTCTCTATAACTGTTTTAGTTCCCAGCTCCCTCCACTATAACTGTTTTAGTTCCCAGCTCCCTCCACTATAACTGTTTTAGTTCCCAGCTCCCTTCTCTGTAACTGTTTTAGTTCCCAGCTCCCTTCTCTGTAACTGTTTTAGTTCCCAGCTCCCGTCTCTATAACTGTTTTAGTTCCCAGCTCCCTCCACTATAACTGTTTTAGTTCCCAGCTCCCTTCTCTGTAACTGTTTTAGTTCCCAGCTCCCTTCTCTGTAACTGTTTTAGTTCCCACCTCACGTCTCTGTAACTGTTTTGGTCCCAGCTCCCTTCTCTGTAACTGTTTTAGTTCCCAGATCCCGTCTCTCTAACTGTTTTAGTTCCCTTTTCCCGTTTCTCTAACTGTTTTGTCCCCAGCTTCCGTCTCTGTAACTGTTTTAGTTCCCAAATCCCTTATCTGTAACTGTTTTAGTTCCCAGCTCCTGTCTCTGTAACTATTTTAGTTCCCACCTCCCGTCTCTGTAACTGTTTTAGTTCCCAGCTCCCTCCACTATAACTGTTTTAGTTCCCAGCTCCCTTCTCTGTAACTGTTTTAGTTCCCAGCTCCCTTCTCTGTAACTGTTTTAGTTCCCAGCTCCCTTCTCTGTAACTGTTTTAGTTCCCAGCTCCCTCCACTATAACTGTTTTAGTTCCCAGCTCCCTTCTCTGTAACTGTTTTAGTTCCCAGCTCCCTTATCTGTAACTGTTTTAGTTCCCAGCTCCTGTCTCTGTAACTATTTTAGTTCCCACCTCCCGTCTCTGTAACTGTTTTAGTTCCCAGCTCCCTCCACTATAACTGTTTTAGTTCCCAGCTCCCTTCTCTGTAACTGTTTTAGTTCCCAGCTCCCTCCACTATAACTGTTTTAGTTCCCAGCTCCCTTCTCTGTAACTGTTTTAGTTCCCAGCTCCCTTATCTGTAACTGTTTTAGTTCCCAGCTCCTGTCTCTGTAACTATTTTAGTTCCCACCTCCCGTCTCTGTAACTGTTTTAGTTCCCAGCTCCCTCCACTATAACTGTTTTAGTTCCCAGCTCCCCTCTCTGTAACTGTTTTAGTTCCCAGCTCCCTCCACTATAACTGTTTTAGTTCCCAGCTCCCTTCTCTGTAACTGTTTTAGTTCCCAGCTCCCTTATCTGTAACTGTTTTAGTTCCCAGCTCCTGTCTCTGTAACTATTTTAGTTCCCACCTCCCGTCTCTGTAACTGTTTTAGTTCCCAGCTCCCTCCACTATAACTGTTTTAGTTCCCACCTCCCTTCTCTGTAACTGTTTTAGTTCCCAGCTCCCTCCACTATAACTGTTTTAGTTCCCAGCTCCCTTCTCTGTAACTGTTTTAGTTCCCAGCTCCCTTCTCTGTAACTGTTTTAGTTCCCAGCTCCCGTCTCTATAACTGTTTTAGTTCCCAGCTCCCTCCACTATAACTGTTTTAGTTTCCAGCTCCCGTCTCTATAACTGTTTTAGTTCCCAGCTCCCTCCACTATAACTGTTTTAGTTCCCAGCTCCCTTCTCTGTAACTGTTTTAGTTCCCAGCTCCCTTCTCTGTAACTGTTTTGTTCCCACCACCCGTCTCTGTAATCGTATTAGTTCCCAGCTCCCGTCTTTGTAACTGTTTTAGTTCCCAGCTCCCTCCACTATAACTGTTTTAGTTCCCAGCTCCCGTCTCTATAACTGTTTTAGTTCCCAGCTCCCGTCTCTGTAACTGTTTTAGTTCCCAGCTCCCGTCTCTCTAACTGTTTTAGTTCCCAGCTCCCTCCACTATAACTGTTTTAGTTCCCAGCTCCCGTCTCTATAACTGTTTTAGTTCCCAGCTCCCGTCTCTGTAACTGTTTTAGTTCCCAGCTCCCGTCTCTCTAACTGTTTTAGTTCCCAGCTCCCTCCACTATAACTGTTTTAGTTCCCAGCTCCCTTCTCTGTAACTGTTTTAGTTCCCAGCTCCCTTCTCTGTAACTGTTTTAGTTCCCACCTCACGTCTCTGTAACTGTTTTGGTCCCAGCTCCCTTCTCTGTAACTGTTTTAGTTCCCAGATCCCGTCTCTCTAACTGTTTTAGTTCCCTTTTCCCGTTTCTCTAACTGTTTTGTCCCCAGCTTCCGTCTCTGTAACTGTTTTAGTTCCCAAATCCCTTATCTGTAACTATTTTAGTTCCCAGCTCCTGTCTCTGTAACTGTTTTGTTCCCACCACCCGTCTCTGTAATCGTATTAGTTCCCAGCTCCCGTCTTTGTAACTGTTTTAGTTCCCAGCTCCCTCCACTATAACTGTTTTAGTTCCCAGCTCCCTTCTCTGTAACTGTTTTAGTTCCCAGCTCCCGTCTTTGTAACTGTTTTAGTTCCCAGCTCCCTCCACTATAACTGTTTTAGTTCCCAGCTCCCTCCACTATAACTGTTTTAGTTCCCAGCTCCCTTCTCTGTAACTGTTTTAGTTCCCAGCTCCCTTCTCTGTAACTGTTTTAGTTCCCAGCTCCCGTCTCTATCACTGTTTTAGTTCCCAGCTCCCGTCTCTATAACTGTTTTAGTTCCCAGCTCCCGTCTCTATAACTGTTTTAGTTCCCAGCTCCCTCCACTATAACTGTTTTAGTTCCCAGCTCCCTTCTCTGTAACTGTTTTGTTCCCACCACCCGTCTCTGTAATCGTATTAGTTCCCAGCTCCCGTCTTTGTAACTGTTTTAGTTCCCAGCTCCCTCCACTATAACTGTTTTAGTTCCCAGCTCCCTTCTCTGTAACTGTTTTAGTTCCCAGCTCCCTTCTCTGTAACTGTTTTAGTTCCCACCTCACGTCTCTGTAACTGTTTTGGTCCCAGCTCCCTTCTCTGTAACTGTTTTAGTTCCCAGATCCCGTCTCTCTAACTGTTTTAGTTCCCTTTTCCCGTTTCTCTAACTGTTTTGTCCCCAGCTTCCGTCTCTGTAACTGTTTTAGTTCCCAAATCCCTTATCTGTAACTATTTTAGTTCCCACCTCTCGTCTCTATAACTGTTTTAGTTCCCAGCTCCCGTCTTTGTAACTATTTTAGTTCCCAGCTCCCTTCTCTGTAACTGTTTTAGTTCCCTTCTCACGTCTTTGTTACTGTTTTAGTTCCCACCTCCCGTCTCTGCAACTGTTTCAGTTCCCATCTCCTGTCTCTGTAAATATTTTAGTTCCCAGCTCCCGTCTCTGTAACTATTTTAGTTCCCAGCTCCCGCCTCTGTAACTGTTTTAGTTCCCAGCTCCCGTCTCTCTAACTGTTTTGTCACCTGCTTCCGTCTCTGTAACTGTTTTAGTTCCCAAATCCCTTATCTGTAACTGTTTTAGTTCCCAGCTCCCGTCTATAACTGTTTTAGTTCCCAGCTCCCGTCTCTATAACTGTTTTAGTTTCCAGCTCCCTTCACTATAACTGTTTTAGTTCCCAGCTCCCGTCTCTCTAACTGTTTTAGTTCCCAGCTCCCGTCTCTCTAACTGTTTTAGTTCCCAGCTCCCGTCTCTCTAACTGTTTTAGTTCCCAGCTCCCGTCTCTATAACTGTTTTAGTTCCCAGCTCCCTTCTCTGTAACTGTTTCAGTTCCCATCTCCTGTCTCTGTAAATATTTTAGTTCCCAGCTCCCGTCTCTATAACTGTTTTAGTTCCCAGCTCCCGTCTCTATAACTGTTTTAGTTCCCAGCTCCCGTCTCTGTAAATATTTTAGTTTCCAGCTCCCTTCACTATAACTGTTTTAGTTCCCAGCTCCCGTCTCTCTAACTGTTTTAGTTTCCAGCTCCCTTCACTATAACTGTTTTAGTTCCCAGCTCCCGTCTCTCTAACTGTTTTAGTTCCCAGCTCCCGTCTCTCTAACTGTTTTAGTTCCCAGCTCCCGTCTCTATAACTGTTTTAGTTCCCAGCTCCCGTCTCTGTAAATATTTTAGTTTCCAGCTCCCTTCACTATAACTGTTTTAGTTCCCAGCTCCCGTCTCTCTAACTGTTTTAGTTCCCAGCTCCCGTCTCTATAACTGTTTTAGTTCCCAGCTCCCGTCTCTCTAACTGTTTTAGTTCCCAGCTCCCGTCTCTGTAACTGTTTCAGTTCTCATCTCCTGTCTCTGTAACTGTTTTAGTTCCCAGTAACTTCTCTGTAACTGTTTTAGTTCCCAGCTCCCTTCTCTGTAACTATTTTAGTTTCCATCTCCCGTCTCTGTAACTGTTTTAGTTCCCAGCTCCCTTCTCTGTAACTGTTTTAGTTCCCACCTCCTGTCTCTGTAACTGTTTTAGTTCCCAGTAACTTCTTTGTAACTGTTTTAGTTCCCAGCTCCCTTCTCTGTAACTGTTTTAGTTCCATTCTCCCGTCTATGTAACTGTTTTAGTTCCCAGCTCCCTTCTCTGTAACTATTTTAGTTTCTATCTCCCTTCTCTGTAACTGTTTTAGTTCCCAGCTCCCGTCTCTGTAACTGTTTAGTTCCCAGCTCCTGTCTCTGTAACTGTTTTAGTTCCCATCTCCCTTTTCTGTAACTGTTTTAGTTCCCAGCTCCCTTCTCTGTAACTGTTTTAGTTCCCACCTCCTGTCTCTGTAACTGTTTTAGTTCCCAGCTCCCGTCTCTATAACTGTTTTAGTTCCCAGCTCCCTCCACTATAACTGTTTTAGTTCCCAGCTCCCTTCTCTGTAACTGTTTTAGTTCCCAGCTCCCTTCTCTGTAACTGTTTTAGTTCCCACCTCACGTCTCTGTAACTGTTTTGGTCCCAGCTCCCTTCTCTGTAACTGTTTTAGTTCCCAGCTCCCGTCTTTGTAACTGTTTTAGTTCCCAGCTCCCTTCTCTGTAACTGTTTTAGTTCCCTTCTCACGTCTTTGTTACTGTTTTAGTTCCCACCTCCCGTCTCTGCAACTGTTTCAGTTCCCATCTCCTGTCTCTGTAAATATTTTAGTTCCCAGCTCCCGTCTCTGTAACTATTTTAGTTCCCAGCTCCCGCCTCTGTAACTGTTTTAGTTCCCAGCTCCCGTCTCTCTAACTGTTTTGTCACCAGCTTCCGTCTCTGTAACTGTTTTAGTTCCCAAATCCCTTATCTGTAACTGTTTTAGTTCCCAGCTCCCGTCTATAACTGTTTTAGTTCCCAGCTCCCGTCTCTATAACTGTTTTAGTTTCCAGCTCCCTTCACTATAACTGTTTTAGTTCCCAGCTCCCGTCTCTCTAACTGTTTTAGTTCCCAGCTCCCGTCTCTCTAACTGTTTTAGTTCCCAGCTCCCGTCTCTCTAACTGTTTTAGTTCCCAGCTCCCGTCTCTATAACTGTTTTAGTTCCCAGCTCCCTTCTCTGTAACTGTTTCAGTTCCCATCTCCTGTCTCTGTAAATATTTTAGTTCCCAGCTCCCGTCTCTATAACTGTTTTAGTTCCCAGCTCCCGTCTCTATAACTGTTTTAGTTCCCAGCTCCCGTCTCTGTAAATATTTTAGTTTCCAGCTCCCTTCACTATAACTGTTTTAGTTCCCAGCTCCCGTCTCTCTAACTGTTTTAGTTTCCAGCTCCCTTCACTATAACTGTTTTAGTTCCCAGCTCCCGTCTCTCTAACTGTTTTAGTTCCCAGCTCCCGTCTCTCTAACTGTTTTAGTTCCCAGCTCCCGTCTCTATAACTGTTTTAGTTCCCAGCTCCCGTCTCTGTAAATATTTTAGTTTCCAGCTCCCTTCACTATAACTGTTTTAGTTCCCAGCTCCCGTCTCTCTAACTGTTTTAGTTCCCAGCTCCCTTCTCTGTAACTGTTTTAGTTCCCACCTCCTGTCTCTGTAACTGTTTTAGTTCCCAGTAACTTCTTTGTAACTGTTTTAGTTCCCAGCTCCCTTCTCTGTAACTGTTTTAGTTCCATTCTCCCGTCTATGTAACTGTTTTAGTTCCCAGCTCCCTTCTCTGTAACTATTTTAGTTTCTATCTCCCTTCTCTGTAACTGTTTTAGTTTCCATCTCCCGTCTCTATAACTGTTTTAGTTCCCAGCTCCCGTCTCTGTAACTGTTTTAGTTCCCAGTAACTTCTTTGTAACTGTTTTAGTTCCCAGCTCCCTTCTCTGTAACTGTTTTAGTTCCCAGCTCCCTTCTCTGTAACTGTTTTAGTTCCCAGCTCCCGTCTCTATAACTGTTTTAGTTCCCAGCTCCCTTCTCTGTAACTGTTTTAGTTCCCACCTCACGTCTCTGTAACTGTTTTGGTCCCAGCTCCCTTCTCTGTAACTGTTTTAGTTCCCAGATCCCGTCTCTCTAACTGTTTTAGTTCCCTTTTCCCGTTTCTCTAACTGTTTTGTCCCCAGCTTCCGTCTCTGTAACTGTTTTAGTTCCCAAATCCCTTATCTGTAACTGTTTTAGTTCCCAGCTCCTGTCTCTATAACTGTTTTAGTTTCCAGCTCCCGTCTTTATAACTGTTTTAGTTCCCAGCTCCCGTCTCTCTAACTGTTTTAGTTCCCAGCTCCCGTCTCTGTAACTGTTTTGTTCCCACCACCCGTCTCTGTAATCGTATTAATTCCCACCTCCCGCCTCTGTAACTGTTTTAGTTCCCAGTTCCCGTCTCTATCACTGTTTTAGTTCCCAGCTCCCGTCTCTATAACTGTTTTAGTTCCCAGCTCCCGTCTCTATAACTGTTTTAGTTCCCAGCTCCCTTCTCTGTAACTGTTTTAGTTCCCAGCTCCCTCCACTATAACTGTTTTAGTTCCCAGCTCCCTTCTCTGTAACTGTTTTAGTTCCCAGCTCCCTTCTCTGTAACTGTTTTAGTTCCCAGCTCCCTTCTCTGTAACTGTTTTAGTTCCCAGCTCCCTTCTCTGTAACTGTTTTAGTTCCCAGCTCCCGTCTCTATAACTGTTTTAGTTCCCAGCTCCCTTCTCTGTAACTGTTTTAGTTCCCACCTCACGTCTCTGTAACTGTTTTGGTCCCAGCTCCCTTCTCTGTAACTGTTTTAGTTCCCAGATCCCGTCTCTCTAACTGTTTTAGTTCCCTTTTCCCGTTTCTCTAACTGTTTTGTCCCCAGCTTCCGTCTCTGTAACTGTTTTAGTTCCCAAATCCCTTATCTGTAACTGTTTTAGTTTCCAGCTCCTGTCTCTGCAACTATTTTAGTTCCCAGCTCCCTTCTCTGTAGCTGTTTTAGTTCCCACCTCCCGCCTCTGTAACTGTTTTAGTTCCCAGTAACTTCTTTGTAACTGTTTTAGTTCCCAGCTCCCTTCTTTGTAACTGTTTTAGTTCCCTTCTCACGTCTTTGTTACTGTTTTAGTTCCCACCTCCCGTCTCTGCAACTGTTTCAGTCCCCATCTCCTGTCTCTGTAAATATTTTAGTTCCCAGCTCCCGTCTCTGTAACTATTTTAGTTCCCAGCTCCCGCCTCTGTAACTGTTTTAGTTCCCAGCTCCCGTCTCTCTAACTGTTTTGTCACCAGCTTCCGTCTCTGTAACTGTTTTTGTTCCCAAATCCCTTATCTGTAACTGTTTTAGTTCCCAGCTCCCGTCTATAACTGTTTTAGTTCCCAGCTCCCGCCTCTATAACTGTTTTAGTTTCCAGCTCCCTTCACTATAACTGTTTTAGTTCCCAGCTCCCGTCTCTCTAACTGTTTTAGTTCCCAGCTCCCGTCTCTCTAACTGTTTTAGTTCCCAGCTCCCGTCTCTCTAACTGTTTTAGTTCCCAGCTCCCGTCTCTATAACTGTTTTAGTTCCCAGCTCCCTTCTCTGTAACTGTTTCAGTTCCCATCTCCTGTCTCTGTAAATATTTTAGTTCCCAGCTCCCGTCTCTATAACTGTTTTAGTTCCCAGCTCCCGTCTCTCTAACTGTTTTAGTTCCCAGCTCCCGTCTCTGTAAATATTTTAGTTTCCAGCTCCCTTCACTATAACTGTTTTAGTTCCCAGCTCCCGTCTCTCTAACTGTTTTAGTTTCCAGCTCCCTTCACTATAACTGTTTTAGTTCCCAGCTCCCGTCTCTCTAACTGTTTTAGTTCCCAGCTCCCGTCTCTCTAACTGTTTTAGTTCCCTGCTCCCGTCTCTATAACTGTTTTAGTTCCCAGCTCCCGTCTCTGTAAATATTTTAGTTTCCAGCTCCCTTCACTATAACTGTTTTAGTTCCCAGCTCCCGTCTCTCTAACTGTTTTAGTTTACAGCTCCCTTCACTATAACTGTTTTAGTTCCCAGCTCCCGTCTCTATAACTGTTTTAGTTCCCAGCTCCCGTCTCTCTAACTGTTTTAGTTCCCAGCTCCCGTCTCTATAACTGTTTTAGTTCCCAGCTCCCTTCTCTGTAACTGTTTCAGTTCCCATCTCCTGTCTCTGTAAATATTTTAGTTCCCAGCTCCCGTCTCTCTATCTGTTTTAGTTCCCAGCTCCCGTCTCTATAACTGTTTTACTTCCCAGCTCCCGTCTCTATAACTGTTTTAGTTCCCAGCTCCCTTCACTATAACTGTTTTAGTTCCCAGCTCCCGTCTCTCTAACTGTTGTAGTTCCCAGTTCCCGTCTCTATCACTGTTTTAGTTCCCAGCTCCCGTCTCTATAACTGTTTTAGTTCCCAGCTCCCGTCTCTCTAACTGTTTTAGTTCCCAGCTCCCGTCTCTATAACTGTTTTAGTTCCCAGCTCCCTTCTCTGTAACTGTTTCAGTTCCCATCTCCTGTCTCTGTAAATATTTTAGTTCCCAGCTCCCGTCTCTATAACTGTTTTAGTTTCCAGCTCCCGTCTCTATAACTGTTTTAGTTCCCAGCTCCCGTCTCTCTAACTGTTTTAGTTCCCAGCTCCCGTCTCTCTAACTGTTTTAGTTCCCAGTTCCCGTCTCTATCACTGTTTTAGTTCCCAGCTCCCGTCTCTATAACTGTTTTAGTTCCCAGCTCCCGTCTCTCTAACTGTTTTAGTTCCCAGCTCCCGTCTCTATAACTGTTTTAGTTCCCAGCTCCCTTCTCTGTAACTGTTTCAGTTCCCATCTCCTGTCTCTGTAAATATTTTAGTTCCCAGCTCCCGTCTCTATAACTGTTTTAGTTTCCAGCTCCCGTCTTTATAACTGTTTTAGTTCCCAGCTCCCGTCTCTCTAACTGTTTTAGTTCCCAGCTCCCGTCTCTCTAACTGTTTTAGTTCCCAGTTCCCGTCTCTATCACTGTTTTAGTTCCCAGCTCCCGTCTCTATAACTGTTTTAGTTCCCAGCTCCCGTCTCTCTAACTGTTTTAGTTCCCAGCTCCCGTCTCTGTAACTGTTTTCGTTCCCAGCTCCCGTTTCTATAACTGTTTTAGTTCCCAGCTCCCGTCTCTCTAACTGTTTTAGTTCTCAGCTCCCGTCTCTCTAACTGTTTTAGTTCCCAGCTCCCGTCTCTATAACTGTTTTAGTTCCCAGCTCTCGTCTCTATAACTGTTTTAGTTCCCAGCTCCCGTCTCTCTAACTGTTTTAGTTCCCAGCTCCCGTCTCTCTAACTGTTTTAGTTCCCAGTTCCCGTCTCTATCACTGTTTTAGTTCCCAGCTCCCGTCTCTGTAACTGTTTTCGTTCCCAACTCCCGTTTCTATAACTGTTTTAGTTCCCAGCTCCCGTCTCTGTAACTGTTTTAGTTCCCAGCTCCCGTCTCTATAACTGTTTTAGTTCCCAGTTCCCGTCTCTGTAACTGTTTTAGTTCCCAGCTCCCGTCTCTCTAACTGTTATGTTCCCAGCTCCCGTCTCTGTAACTGTTATGTTCCCAGCTCCCGTCTCTGTAACTGTTTTCGTTCCCAACTCCCGTTTCTATAACTGTTTTAGTTCCCAGCTCCCGTCTCTGTAACTGTTTTCGTTCCCAACTCCCGTTTCTATAACTGTTTTAGTTCCCAGCTCCCGTCTCTGTAACTGTTTTAGTTCCCAGCTCCCGTCTCTATAACTGTTTTAGTTCCCAGCTCCCGTCTCTCTAACTGTTATGATCCCAGCTCCCGTCTCTGTAACTGTTTTCGTTCCCAACTCCCGTTTCTATAACTGTTTTAGTTCCCAGCTCCCGTCTCTGTAACTGTTTTCGTTCCCAACTCCCGTTTCTATAACTGTTTTAGTTCCCAGCTCCCGTCTCTGTAACTGTTTTAGTTCCCAGCTCCCGTCTCTATAACTGTTTTAGTTCCCAGCTCCCGTCTCTCTAACTGTTATGTTCCCAGCTCCCGTCTCTGTAACTGTTTTTTCCCAGCTCCCGTCTCTATAACTGTTTTAGTTCCCAGCTTTCGTCTCTCTATCTGTTTTAGTTCCCAGCTCCCATCTCTATAACTGTTTTAGTTCCCAGCTCCCGTCTCTATAACTGTTTTAGTTCCCAGCTCCCGTCTCTATAACTGTTTTAGTTCCCAGCTCCCGTCTCTCTAACTGTTTTAGTTCCCAGCTCCCGTCTCTATAACTGTTTTAGTTCCCAGCTCCCGTCTCTATAACTGTTTTAGTTCCCAGCTCCCGTCTCTCTAACTGTTATTTTCCCAGCTCCCGTCTCTATAACTGTTTTAGTTCCCAGCTCCCGTCTCTCTAACTGTTTTAGTTTCCAGCTCCCGTCTCTCTAACTGTTTTAGTTCCCAGCTCCCGTCTCTATAACTGTTTTAGTTCCCAGCTCCCGTCTCTCTAACTGTTTTAGTTCCCAGCTCCCGTCTCTATAACTGTTTTAGTTCCCAGCTCCCGTCTCTATAACTGATTTAGTTCCCAGCTCCCGTCTCTATAACTGTTTTAGTTCCCAGCTCCCGTCTCTCTAACTGTTTTAGTTCCCAGCTCCCGTCTCTATAACTGTTTTAGTTCCCAGCTCCCGTCTCTCTAACTGTTTTAGTTTACAGCTCCCTTCACTATAACTGTTTTAGTTCCCAGCTCCCGTCTCTATAACTGTTTTAGTTCCCAGCTCCCGTCTCTCTAACTGTTTTAGTTCCCAGCTCCCGTCTCTATAACTGTTTTAGTTCCCAGCTCCCTTCTCTGTAACTGTTTCAGTTCCCATCTCCTGTCTCTGTAAATATTTTAGTTCCCAGCTCCCGTCTCTCTAACTGTTTTAGTTCCCAGCTCCCGTCTCTCTAACTGTTTTAGTTCCCAGTTCCCGTCTCTATAACTGTTTTAGTTCCCAGCTCCCGTCTCTCTAACTGTTATGATCCCAGCTCCCGTCTCTGTAACTGTTTTCGTTCCCAACTCCCGTTTCTATAACTGTTTTAGTTCCCAGCTCCCGTCTCTGTAACTGTTTTCGTTCCCAACTCCCGTTTCTATAACTGTTTTAGTTCCCAGCTCCCGTCTCTGTAACTGTTTTAGTTCCCAGCTCCCGTCTCTATAACTGTTTTAGTTCCCAGCTCCCGTCTCTCTAACTGTTATGTTCCCAGCTCCCGTCTCTGTAACTGTTTTTTCCCAGCTCCCGTCTCTATAACTGTTTTAGTTCCCAGCTTTCGTCTCTCTATCTGTTTTAGTTCCCAGCTCCCGTCTCTATAACTGTTTTAGTTCCCAGCTCCCGTCTCTATAACTGTTTTAGTTCCCAGCTCCCGTCTCTATAACTGTTTTAGTTCCCAGCTCCCGTCTCTCTAACTGTTTTAGTTCCCAGCTCCCGTCTCTATAACTGTTTTAGTTCCCAGCTCCCGTCTCTATAACTGTTTTAGTTCCCAGCTCCCGTCTCTCTAACTGTTATTTTCCCAGCTCCCGTCTCTATAACTGTTTTAGTTCCCAGCTCCCGTCTCTCTAACTGTTTTAGTTTCCAGCTCCCGTCTCTCTAACTGTTTTAGTTCCCAGCTCCCGTCTCTATAACTGTTTTAGTTCCCAGCTCCCGTCTCTCTAACTGTTTTAGTTCCCAGCTCCCGTCTCTATAACTGTTTTAGTTCCCAGCTCCCGTCTCTATAACTGATTTAGTTCCCAGCTCCCGTCTCTATAACTGTTTTAGTTCCCAGCTCCCGTCTCTCTAACTGTTTTAGTTCCCAGCTCCCGTCTCTATAACTGTTTTAGTTCCCAGCTCCCGTCTCTCTAACTGTTTTAGTTTACAGCTCCCTTCACTATAACTGTTTTAGTTCCCAGCTCCCGTCTCTATAACTGTTTTAGTTCCCAGCTCCCGTCTCTCTAACTGTTTTAGTTCCCAGCTCCCGTCTCTATAACTGTTTTAGTTCCCAGCTCCCTTCTCTGTAACTGTTTCAGTTCCCATCTCCTGTCTCTGTAAATATTTTAGTTCCCAGCTCCCGTCTCTCTAACTGTTTTAGTTCCCAGCTCCCGTCTCTCTAACTGTTTTAGTTCCCAGTTCCCGTCTCTATAACTGTTTTAGTTCCCAGCTCCCTTCTCTGTAACTGTTTCAGTTCCCAGCTCCTGTCTCTGTAAATATTTTAGTTCCCAGCTCCCGTCTCTATAACTGTTTTAGTTCCCAGCTCCCGTCTCTCTAACTGTTTTAGTTCCCAGCTCCCGTCTCTGTAAATATTTTAGTTTCCAGCTCCCTTCACTATAACTGTTTTAGTTCCCAGCTCCCGTCTCTCTAACTGTTTTAGTTTCCAGCTCCCTTCACTATAACTGTTTTAGTTCCCAGCTCCCGTCTCTCTAACTGTTTTAGTTCCCAGCTCCCGTCTCTCTAACTGTTTTAGTTCCCAGCTCCCGTCTCTATAACTGTTTTAGTTCCCAGCTCCCGTCTCTGTAAATATTTTAGTTTCCAGCTCCCTTCACTATAACTGTTTTAGTTCCCAGCTCCCGTCTCTCTAACTGTTTTAGTTTACAGCTCCCTTCACTATAACTGTTTTAGTTCCCAGCTCCCGTCTCTATAACTGTTTTAGTTCCCAGCTCCCGTCTCTCTAACTGTTTTAGTTCCCAGCTCCCGTCTCTATAACTGTTTTAGTTCCCAGCTCCCTTCTCTGTAACTGTTTCAGTTCCCATCTCCTGTCTCTGTAAATATTTTAGTTCCCAGCTCCCGTCTCTCTAACTGTTTTAGTTCCCAGCTCCCGTCTCTATAACTGTTTTACTTCCCAGCTCCGGTCTCTATAACTGTTTTAGTTCCCAGCTCCCTTCACTATAACTGTTTTAGTTCCCAGCTCCCGTCTCTCTAACTGTTGTAGTTCCCAGTTCCCGTCTCTATCACTGTTTTAGTTCCCAGCTCCCGTCTCTATAACTGTTTTAGTTCCCAGCTCCCGTCTCTCTAACTGTTTTAGTTCCCAGCTCCCGTCTCTATAACTGTTTTAGTTCCCAGCTCCCTTCTCTGTAACTGTTTCAGTTCCCATCTCCTGTCTCTGTAAATATTTTAGTTCCCAGCTCCCGTCTCTATAACTGTTTTAGTTTCCAGCTCCCGTCTCTATAACTGTTTTAGTTCCCAGCTCCCGTCTCTCTAACTGTTTTAGTTCCCAGCTCCCGTCTCTCTAACTGTTTTAGTTCCCAGTTCCCGTCTCTATCACTGTTTTAGTTCCCAGCTCCCGTCTCTATAACTGTTTTAGTTCCCAGCTCCCGTCTCTCTAACTGTTTTAGTTCCCAGCTCCCGTCTCTATAACTGTTTTAGTTCCCAGCTCCCTTCTCTGTAACTGTTTCAGTTCCCATCTCCTGTCTCTGTAAATATTTTAGTTCCCAGCTCCCGTCTCTATAACTGTTTTAGTTTCCAGCTCCCGTCTTTATAACTGTTTTAGTTCCCAGCTCCCGTCTCTCTAACTGTTTTAGTTCCCAGCTCCCGTCTCTCTAACTGTTTTAGTTCCCAGTTCCCGTCTCTATCACTGTTTTAGTTCCCAGCTCCCGTCTCTATAACTGTTTTAGTTCCCAGCTCCCGTCTCTCTAACTGTTTTAGTTCCCAGCTCCCGTCTCTGTAACTGTTTTAGTTCCCAGCTCCCGTCTCTGTAACTGTTTTAGTTCCCAGCTCCCGTCTCTATAACTGTTTTAGTTCCCAGTTCCCGTCTCTGTAACTGTTTTAGTTCCCAGCTCCCGTCTCTCTAACTGTTATGTTCCCAGCTCCCGTCTCTGTAACTGTTATGTTCCCAGCTCCCGTCTCTGTAACTGTTTTCGTTCCCAACTCCCGTTTCTATAACTGTTTTAGTTCCCAGCTCCCGTCTCTGTAACTGTTTTCGTTCCCAACTCCCGTTTCTATAACTGTTTTAGTTCCCAGCTCCCGTCTCTGTAACTGTTTTAGTTCCCAGCTCCCGTCTCTATAACTGTTTTAGTTCCCAGCTCCCGTCTCTCTAACTGTTATGATCCCAGCTCCCGTCTCTGTAACTGTTTTCGTTCCCAACTCCCGTTTCTATAACTGTTTTAGTTCCCAGCTCCCGTCTCTGTAACTGTTTTCGTTCCCAACTCCCGTTTCTATAACTGTTTTAGTTCCCAGCTCCCGTCTCTGTAACTGTTTTAGTTCCCAGCTCCCGTCTCTATAACTGTTTTAGTTCCCAGCTCCCGTCTCTCTAACTGTTATGTTCCCAGCTCCCGTCTCTGTAACTGTTTTTTCCCAGCTCCCGTCTCTATAACTGTTTTAGTTCCCAGCTTTCGTCTCTCTATCTGTTTTAGTTCCCAGCTCCCGTCTCTATAACTGTTTTAGTTCCCAGCTCCCGTCTCTATAACTGTTTTAGTTCCCAGCTCTCGTCTCTATAACTGTTTTAGTTCCCAGCTCCCGTCTCTCTAACTGTTTTAGTTCCCAGCTCCCGTCTCTATAACTGATTTAGTTCCCAGCTCCCGTCTCTATAACTGTTTTAGTTCCCAGCTCCCGTCTCTCTAACTGTTTTAGTTCCCAGCTCCCGTCTCTATAACTGTTTTAGTTCCCAGCTCCCGTCTCTCTAACTGTTTTAGTTTACAGCTCCCTTCACTATAACTGTTTTAGTTCCCAGCTCCCGTCTCTATAACTGTTTTAGTTCCCAGCTCCCGTCTCTATAACTGTTTTAGTTCCCAGCTCCCGTCTCTATAACTGTTTTAGTTCCCAGCTCCCTTCTCTGTAACTGTTTCAGTTCCCATCTCCTGTCTCTGTAAATATTTTAGTTCCCAGCTCCCGTCTCTCTAACTGTTTTAGTTCCCAGCTCCCGTCTCTCTAACTGTTTTAGTTCCCAGCTCCCGTCTCTATAACTGTTTTAGTTCCCAGCTCCCTTCTCTGTAACTGTTTCAGTTCCCAGCTCCTGTCTCTGTAAATATTTTAGTTCCCAGCTCCCGTCTCTATAACTGTTTTAGTTCCCAGCTCCCGTCTCTCTAACTGTTTTAGTTCCCAGCTCCCGTCTCTGTAAATATTTTAGTTTCCAGCTCCCTTCACTATAACTGTTTTAGTTCCCAGCTCCCGTCTCTCTAACTGTTTTAGTTTCCAGCTCCCTTCACTATAACTGTTTTAGTTCCCAGCTCCCGTCTCTCTAACTGTTTTAGTTCCCAGCTCCCGTCTCTCTAACTGTTTTAGTTCCCAGCTCCCGTCTCTATAACTGTTTTAGTTCCCAGCTCCCGTCTCTGTAAATATTTTAGTTTCCAGCTCCCTTCACTATAACTGTTTTAGTTCCCAGCTCCCGTCTCTCTAACTGTTTTAGTTTACAGCTCCCTTCACTATAACTGTTTTAGTTCCCAGCTCCCGTCTCTATAACTGTTTTAGTTCCCAGCTCCCGTCTCTCTAACTGTTTTAGTTCCCAGCTCCCGTCTCTATAACTGTTTTAGTTCCCAGCTCCCTTCTCTGTAACTGTTTCAGTTCCCATCTCCTGTCTCTGTAAATATTTTAGTTCCCAGCTCCCGTCTCTCTAACTGTTTTAGTTCCCAGCTCCCGTCTCTATAACTGTTTTACTTCCCAGCTCCCGTCTCTATAACTGTTTTAGTTCCCAGCTCCCGTCTCTATAACTGTTATGTTCCCAGCTCCCGTCTCTGTAACTGTTTTCGTTCCCAACTCCCGTTTCTATAACTGTTTTAGTTCCCAGCTCCCGTCTCTGTAACTGTTTTCGTTCCCAACTCCCGTTTCTATAACTGTTTTAGTTCCCAGCTCCCGTCTCTGTAACTGTTTTAGTTCCCAGCTCCCGTCTCTATAACTGTTTTAGTTCCCAGCTCCCGTCTCTCTAACTGTTATGATCCCAGCTCCCGTCTCTGTAACTGTTTTCGTTCCCAACTCCCGTTTCTATAACTGTTTTAGTTCCCAGCTCCCGTCTCTGTAACTGTTTTCGTTCCCAACTCCCGTTTCTATAACTGTTTTAGTTCCCAGCTCCCGTCTCTGTAACTGTTTTAGTTCCCAGCTCCCGTCTCTATAACTGTTTTAGTTCCCAGCTCCCGTCTCTGTAACTGTTTTTTCCCAGCTCCCGTCTCTATAACTGTTTTAGTTCCCAGCTTTCGTCTCTCTATCTGTTTTAGTTCCCAGCTCCCGTCTCTATAACTGTTTTAGTTCCCAGCTCCCGTCTCTATAACTGTTTTAGTTCCCAGCTCCCGTCTCTATAACTGTTTTAGTTCCCAGCTCCCGTCTCTCTAACTGTTTTAGTTCCCAGCTCCCGTCTCTATAACTGTTTTAGTTCCCAGCTCCCGTCTCTATAACTGTTTTAGTTCCCAGCTCCCGTCTCTCTAACTGTTATTTTCCCAGCTCCCGTCTCTATAACTGTTTTAGTTCCCAGCTCCCGTCTCTCTAACTGTTTTAGTTCCCAGCTCCCGTCTCTCTAACTGTTTTAGTTCCCAGCTCCCGTCTCTATAACTGTTTTAGTTCCCAGCTCCCGTCTCTATAACTGTTTTAGTTCCCAGCTCCCGTCTCTCTAACTGTTTTAGTTCCCAGCTCCCGTCTCTATAACTGTTTTAGTTCCCAGCTCCCGTCTCTATAACTGATTTAGTTCCCAGCTCCCGTCTCTATAACTGTTTTAGTTCCCAGCTCCCGTCTCTCTAACTGTTTTAGTTCCCAGCTCCCGTCTCTATAACTGTTTTAGTTCCCAGCTCCCGTCTCTGTAACTGTTTTAGTTTACAGCTCCCTTCACTATAACTGTTTTAGTTCCCAGCTCCCGTCTCTATAACTGTTTTAGTTCCCAGCTCCCGTCTCTCTAACTGTTTTAGTTCCCAGCTCCCGTCTCTATAACTGTTTTAGTTCCCAGCTCCCTTCTCTGTAACTGTTTCAGTTCCCATCTCCTGTCTCTGTAAATATTTTAGTTCCCAGCTCCCGTCTCTCTAACTGTTTTAGTTCCCAGCTCCCGTCTCTATAACTGTTTTACTTCCCAGCTCCCGTCTCTATAACTGTTTTAGTTCCCAGCTCCCTTCACTATAACTGTTTTAGTTCCCAGCTCCCGTCTCTCTAACTGTTGTAGTTCCCAGTTCCCGTCTCTATCACTGTTTTAGTTCCCAGCTCCCGTCTCTATAACTGTTTTAGTTCCCAGCTCCCGTCTCTCTAACTGTTTTAGTTCCCAGCTCCCGTCTCTATAACTGTTTTAGTTCCCAGCTCCCTTCTCTGTAACTGTTTCAGTTCCCATCTCCTGTCTCTGTAAATATTTTAGTTCCCAGCTCCCGTCTCTATAACTGTTTTAGTTTCCAGCTCCCGTCTCTATAACTGTTTTAGTTCCCAGCTCCCGTCTCTCTAACTGTTTTAGTTCCCAGCTCCCGTCTCTCTAACTGTTTTAGTTCCCAGTTCCCGTCTCTATCACTGTTTTAGTTCCCAGCTCCCGTCTCTATAACTGTTTTAGTTCCCAGCTCCCGTCTCTCTAACTGTTTTAGTTCCCAGCTCCCGTCTCTATAACTGTTTTAGTTCCCAGCTCCCTTCTCTGTAACTGTTTCAGTTCCCATCTCCTGTCTCTGTAAATATTTTAGTTCCCAGTTCCCGTCTCTATAACTGTTTTAGTTTCCAGCTCCCGTCTTTATAACTGTTTTAGTTCCCAGCTCCCGTCTCTCTAACTGTTTTAGTTCCCAGCTCCCGTCTCTCTAACTGATTTAGTTCCCAGTTCCCGTCTCTATCACTGTTTTAGTTCCCAGCTCCCGTCTCTATAACTGTTTTAGTTCCCAGCTCCCGTCTCTCTAACTGTTTTAGTTCCCAGCTCCCGTCTCTGTAACTGTTTTCGTTCCCAGCTCCCGTTTCTATAACTGTTTTAGTTCCCAGCTCCCGTCTCTCTAACTGTTTTAGTTCTCAGCTCCCGTCTCTATAACTGTTTTAGTTCCCAGCTCCCGTCTCTATAACTGTTTTAGTTCCCAGCTCCCGTCTCTATAACTGTTTTAGTTCCCAGCTCCCGTCTCTCTAACTGTTTTAGTTCCCAGCTCCCGTCTCTATAACTGTTTTAGTTCCCAGCTCCCGTCTCTATAACTGTTTTAGTTCCCAGCTCCCGTCTCTCTAACTGTTATTTTCCCAGCTCCCGTCTCTATAACTGTTTTAGTTCCCAGCTCCCGTCTCTCTAACTGTTTTAGTTCCCAGCTCCCGTCTCTCTAACTGTTTTAGTTCCCAGCTCCCGTCTCTATAACTGTTTTAGTTCCCAGCTCCCGTCTCTATAACTGTTTTAGTTCCCAGCTCCCGTCTCTCTAACTGTTTTAGTTCCCAGCTCCCGTCTCTATAACTGTTTTAGTTCCCAGCTCCCGTCTCTATAACTGATTTAGTTCCCAGCTCCCGTCTCTATAACTGTTTTAGTTCCCAGCTCCCGTCTCTCTAACTGTTTTAGTTCCCAGCTCCCGTCTCTATAACTGTTTTAGTTCCCAGCTCCCGTCTCTCTAACTGTTTTAGTTTACAGCTCCCTTCACTATAACTGTTTTAGTTCCCAGCTCCCGTCTCTATAACTGTTTTAGTTCCCAGCTCCCGTCTCTCTAACTGTTTTAGTTCCCAGCTCCCGTCTCTATAACTGTTTTAGTTCCCAGCTCCCTTCTCTGTAACTGTTTCAGTTCCCATCTCCTGTCTCTGTAAATATTTTAGTTCCCAGCTCCCGTCTCTCTAACTGTTTTAGTTCCCAGCTCCCGTCTCTATAACTGTTTTACTTCCCAGCTCCCGTCTCTATAACTGTTTTAGTTCCCAGCTCCCTTCACTATAACTGTTTTAGTTCCCAGCTCCCGTCTCTCTAACTGTTGTAGTTCCCAGTTCCCGTCTCTATCACTGTTTTAGTTCCCAGCTCCCGTCTCTATAACTGTTTTAGTTCCCAGCTCCCGTCTCTCTAACTGTTTTAGTTCCCAGCTCCCGTCTCTATAACTGTTTTAGTTCCCAGCTCCCTTCTCTGTAACTGTTTCAGTTCCCATCTCCTGTCTCTGTAAATATTTTAGTTCCCAGCTCCCGTCTCTATAACTGTTTTAGTTTCCAGCTCCCGTCTCTATAACTGTTTTAGTTCCCAGCTCCCGTCTCTCTAACTGTTTTAGTTCCCAGCTCCCGTCTCTCTAACTGTTTTAGTTCCCAGTTCCCGTCTCTATCACTGTTTTAGTTCCCAGCTCCCGTCTCTATAACTGTTTTAGTTCCCAGCTCCCGTCTCTCTAACTGTTTTAGTTCCCAGCTCCCGTCTCTATAACTGTTTTAGTTCCCAGCTCCCTTCTCTGTAACTGTTTCAGTTCCCATCTCCTGTCTCTGTAAATATTTTAGTTCCCAGCTCCCGTCTCTATAACTGTTTTAGTTTCCAGCTCCCGTCTTTATAACTGTTTTAGTTCCCAGCTCCCGTCTCTCTAACTGTTATAGTTCCCAGCTCCCGTCTCTCTAACTGTTTTAGTTCCCAGTTCCCGTCTCTATCACTGTTTTAGTTCCCAGCTCCCGTCTCTATAACTGTTTTAGTTCCCAGCTCCCGTCTCTCTAACTGTTTTAGTTCCCAGCTCCCGTCTCTGTAACTGTTTTCGTTCCCAGCTCCCGTTTCTATAACTGTTTTAGTTCCCAGCTCCCGTCTCTCTAACTGTTTTAGTTCTCAGCTCCCGTCTCTCTAACTGTTTTAGTTCCCAGCTCCCGTCTCTATAACTGTTTTAGTTCCCAGCTCTCGTCTCTATAACTGTTTTAGTTCCCAGCTCCCGTCTCTCTAACTGTTTTAGTTCCCAGCTCCCGTCTCTCTAACTATTTTAGTTCCCAGCTCCCTTCTCTGTAACTGTTTCAGTTCCCAGCTCCCGTCTCTGTAACTGTTTTCGTTCCCAACTCCCGTTTCTATAACTGTTTTAGTTCCCAGCTCCCGTCTCTGTAACTGTTTTAGTTTCCAGCTCCCGTCTCTATAACTGTTTTAGTTCCCAGTTCCCGTCTCTGTAACTGTTTTAGTTCCCAGCTCCCGTCTCTCTAACTGTTATGTTCCCAGCTCCCGTCTCTGTAACTGTTATGTTCCCAGCTCCCGTCTCTGTAACTGTTTTCGTTCCCAACTCCCGTTTCTATAACTGTTTTAGTTCCCAGCTCCCGTCTCTGTAACTGTTTTCGTTCCCAACTCCCGTTTCTATAACTGTTTTAGTTCCCAGCTCCCGTCTCTGTAACTGTTTTAGTTCCCAGCTCCCGTCTCTATAACTGTTTTAGTTCCCAGCTCCCGTCTCTCTAACTGTTATGTTCCCAGCTCCCGTCTCTGTAACTGTTTTTTCCCAGCTCCCGTCTCTATAACTGTTTTAGTTCCCAGCTTTCGTCTCTCTATCTGTTTTAGTTCCCAGCTCCCGTCTCTATAACTGTTTTAGTTCCCAGCTCCCGTCTCTATAACTGTTTTAGTTCCCAGCTCCCGTCTCTATAACTGTTTTAGTTCCCAGCTCCCGTCTCTCTAACTGTTTTAGTTCCCAGCTCCCGTCTCTATAACTGTTTTAGTTCCCAGCTCCCGTCTCTATAACTGTTTTAGTTCCCAGCTCCGTCTCTCTAACTGTTATTTTCCCAGCTCCCGTCTCTATAACTGTTTTAGTTCCCAGCTCCCGTCTCTATAACTGTTTTAGTTCCCAGCTCCCGTCTCTCTAACTGTTTTAGTTCCCAGCTCCCGTCTCTATAACTGTTTTAGTTCCCAGCTCCCGTCTCTATAACTGATTTAGTTCCCAGCTCCCGTCTCTATAACTGTTTTAGTTCCCAGCTCCCGTCTCTCTAACTGTTTTAGTTCCCAGCTCCCGTCTCTATAACTGTTTTAGTTCCCAGCTCCCGTCTCTATAACTGTTTTCGTTCCAGCTCCCGTTTCTATAACTGTTTTAGTTCCCAGCTCCCGTCTCTGTAACTGTTTTAGTTCCCAGCTCCCGTCTCTATAACTGTTTTAGTTCCCAGCTCCCTTTTCTGTAACTCTTTTAGTTCCCAGCTCCCGTCTCTCTAACTGTTTTAGTTCCCAGCTCCCGTCTCTCTAACTGTTTTAGTTCCCAGCTCCCGTCTCTATAACTGTTTTAGTTCCCAGCTCCCGTCTCTCTAACTGTTTTAGTTCCCAGCTCCCGTCTCTATAACTGTTTTAGTTCCCAGCTCCCGTCTCTATAACTGATTTAGTTCCCAGCTCCCGTCTCTATAACTGTTTTAGTTCCCAGCTCCCGTCTCTCTAACTGTTTTAGTTCCCAGCTCCCGTCTCTATAACTGTTTTAGTTCCCAGCTCCCGTCTCTATAACTGTTTTCGTTCCAGCTCCCGTTTCTATAACTGTTTTAGTTCCCAGCTCCCGTCTCTGTAACTGTTTTAGTTCCCAGCTCCCGTCTCTATAACTGTTTTAGTTCCCAGCTCCCTTTTCTGTAACTCTTTTAGTTCCCAGCTCCCGTCTCTCTAACTGTTTTAGTTCCCAGCTCCCGTCTCTCTAACTGTTTTAGTTCCCAGCTCCCGTCTCTGTAACTGTTTTTTCCCAGCTCCCTTCTCTCTAACTGTTTTAGTTCCCAGCTCCCGTCTCTATAACTGTTTTAGTTCCCAGCTCCCGTCTCTCTAACTGTTTTAGTTCCCAGCTCCCGTCTCTATAACTGTTTTAGTTCCCAGCTCCCGTCTCTATAACTGTTTTAGTTCCCAGCTCCCTTCTCTGTAACTGTTTCAGTTCCCATCTCCTGTCTCTGTAACTGTTTTAGTTCCCAGTAACTTCTCTGTAACTGTTTTAGTTCCCAGCTCCCGTCTCTATAACTTTTAGTTCCCAGCTCCCGTCTCTATAACTGTTTTAGTTCCCAGCTCCCTTCTCTGTAACTGTTTCAGTTCCCATCTCCTGTCTCTGTAACTGTTTTAGTTCCCAGTAACTTCTCTGTAACTGTTTTAGTTCCCAGCTCTAGTCTCTATAACTGTTTTAGTTCCCAGCTCCCGTCTCTATAACTGTTTTAGTTCCCAGCTCCCATCTCTATAACTGTTTTAGTTCCCAGCTCCCATCTCTATAACTGTTTTAGTTCCCAGCTCCCGTCTCTGTAACTGTTTTAGTTCCCAGCTCCCGTCTCTCTAACTGTTTTAGTTCCCAGCTCCCGTCTCTCTAACTGTTTTAGTTCCCAGCTCCCATCTCTCTAACTGTTTTAGTTCCCAGCTCCCGTCTCTCTAACTGTTTTAGTTCCCAGCTCCCGTCTCTCTAACTGTTTTAGTTCCCATCTCCCTTCTCTGTAACTGTTTTAGTTACCAGCTCCCATCTCTATAACTGTTTTAGTTCCAAGCTCCCGTCTCTCTAACTGTTTTAGTTCCCAGCTCCCGTCTCTCTAACTGTTTTAGTTCCCAGCTCCCATCTCTCTAACTGTTTTAGTTACCAGCTCCCATCTCTATAACTGTTTTAGTTCCCAGCTCCCGTCTCTCTAACTGTTTTAGTTCCCATCTCCCTTCTCTGTAACTGTTTTAGTTACCAGCTCCCATCTCTATAACTGTTTTAGTTCCCAGCTCCCGTCTCTATAACTGTTTTAGTTCCCAACTCCCTTCACTATAACTGTTCTAGTTCCCAGCTCCCGTCTCTCTAACTGTTTTAGTTCCCAGCTCCCGTCTCTCTAACTGTTTCAGTTCCCATCTCCTGTCTCTGTAACTGTTTTAGTTCCCAGTAACTTCTCTGTAACTCTTTTAGTTCCCAGCTCCCGTCTCTCTAACTGTTTTAGTTCCCAGCTCCCGTCTCTATAACTGTTTTAGTTCCCAGCTCCCGTCTCTATAACTGTTTTAGTTCCCAGCTCCCGTCTCTCTAACTGTTTTAGTTCCCAGCTCCCGTCTCTCTAACTGTTTTAGTTCCCACCTCTCGTCTCTATAACTGTTTTAGTTCCCAGCTCCCGTCTCTATAACTGTTTTAGTTCCCAGCTCCCGTCTCTCTAACTGTTTTAGTTCCCAGCTCCCTTCTCTGTAACTGTTTCAGTTCCCATCTCCTGTCTCTGTAAATATTTTAGTTCCCAGCTCCCGTCTCTATAACTGTTTTAGTTCCCAGCTCCCGTCTCTCTAACTGTTTCAGTTCCCATCTCCTGTCTCTGTAACTGTTTTAGTTCCAAGTAACTTCTCTGTAACTGTTTTAGTTCCCAGCTCCCGTCTCTCTAACTTTTTAGTTCCCAGCTCCCGTCTCTCTAACTGTTTTAGTTCCCAGCTCCCGTCTCTATAACTGTTTTAGTTCCCAGCTCCCGTCTCTATAACTGTTTTAGTTCCCAGCTCCCGTCTCTCTAACTGTTTTAGTTCCCAGCTCCCGTCTCTCTAACTGTTTTAGTTCCCACCTCTCGTCTCTATAACTGTTTTAGTTCCCAGCTCCCGTCTCTATAACTGTTTTAGTTCCCAGCTCCCGTCTCTCTAACTGTTTTAGTTCCCAGCTCCCTTCTCTGTAACTGTTTCAGTTCCCATCTCCTGTCTCTGTAAATATTTTAGTTCCCAGCTCCCGTCTCTATAACTGTTTTAGTTGCCAGCTCCCGTCTCTATAACTGTTTTAGTTCCCAGCTCCCGTCTCTCTAACTGTTTTAGTTCCCAGCTCCCTTCTCTGTAACTGTTTCAGTTCCCATCTCCTGTCTCTGTAAATATTTTAGTTCCCAGCTCCCGTCTCTATAACTGTTTTAGTTCCCAGCTCCCGTCTCTATGACTGTTTTAGTTCCCAGCTCCCGTCTCTATAACTGTTTTAGTTCCCAGCTCCCGTCTCTCTAACTTCTTAGTTCCCAGCTCCCGTCTCTCTAACTTTTTAGTTCCCAGCTCCCGTCTCTCTAACTGTTTTAGTTCCCAGCTCCCGTCTCTATAACTGTTTTAGTTCCCAGCTCCCGTCTCTATAACTGTTTTAGTTCCCAGCTCCCGTCTCTCTAACTGTTTTAGTTCCCAGCTCCCGTCTCTCTAACTGTTTTAGTTCCCACCTCTCGTCTCTATAACTGTTTTAGTTCCCAGCTCCCGTCTCTATAACTGTTTTAGTTCCCAGCTCCCGTCTCTCTAACTGTTTTAGTTCCCAGCTCCCTTCTCTGTAACTGTTTCAGTTCCCATCTCCTGTGTCTGTAACTATTTTAGTTCCCAGCTCCCGTCTCTATAATTGTTTTTGTTCCCAGCTCCCGTCTCTCGAACTGTTTTAGTTCCCAGCTCCCGTCTCTCTAACTGTTTTGTTCCCAGCTCCCGTCTCTGTAACTATTTTAGTTCCCAGCTCCCGTTTCTATAACTGTTTTAGTTCCCAGCTCCGGTCTCTATAACTGTTTTAGTTCCCAGCTCCCATCTCTATAACTGTTTTAGTTCCCAGCTCCCGTCTCTATAACTGTTTTAGTTCCCAGCTCCCGTCTCTCTAACTGTTTTGTTCCCAGCTCCCTTTTCTGTAACTGTTTTAGTTCCCAGCTCCCGTCTCTATAACTGTTTTAGTTCCCAGCTCCCGTCTCTCTAACTGTTTTGTTCCCAGTTCCCGTCTCTGTAACTATTTTAGTTCCCAGCTCCCGTCTCTATAACTGTTTTAGTTCCCAGCTCCCGTCTCTATAACTGTTTTAGTTCCCAGCTCCCGTCTCTATAACTGTTTTAGTTCCCAGCTCCCGTCTCTATAACTGTTTTAGTTCCCAGCTCCCATCTCTATAACTGTTTTAGTTCCCAGCTCCCGTCTCTATAACTGTTTTAGTTCCCAGCTCCCGTCTCTATAACTGTTTTAGTTCCCAGCTCCCGTCTCTCTAACTGTTTTGTTCCCAGTTCCCGTCTCTGTAACTATTTTAGTTCCCAGCTCCTGTTTCTGTAAACTTTTTAATAATTTGTAACCCAAGCTATTTGGATATCAATGCAAATGAACTGCGGACGTCCTTCGTTTCTCGGTTTGTTTTTGATATAATGTTATCGCCTGGATGTGGTTTATCGGTTTATGTGCATTATGCATTATGACAATGGGTGGTTTAAATAAAAACTTAGCAATTACTAATGATTTTTTTATTTTTTTATTTTTATTTTTTAATGATTTAATGAATTACTACTAATAATTAAAAGTATTACTAATGAGCTAATCAGCATTTGCTAAAACTGTGGATTACTCATACTGAATGGCCTGCCTGATTATTATAGCATCATGAGGGGCAAGGTAGTAAATAGTCAGCTAACTCTGTTCCTATCAGTTCACAGACTGCAGACCTACTGTGCCTGTGCCTGCAGTCTTACAATTAAATCGTATTAAAGCATCTAGTAACCCTATTCTGTTATCAGTTCTAACCAACTGTTCCATGGTTTCTAGAATTCGAATAATGTCGAATATGTCATTATCATTATGATTTTACTATTGGTGTAGTTTGTTTTCAGTCGTAATATACTGTCTTGTTTCTTATTGTTTGTGCTATTGTCGTAAGTAATGTGTTGTAAGTAATTTTATGGACAAGTTGTCTGGAATAAAAGTAAATAATAATAAATAATTGTAAGCGGATTCAATTCCGCCGCATTACCCTCATAAAATGGGAAGTGGCACCTTTTCAGCAATATGTTGGAGATACGAGATTAGCAATAACTAATCTCGTATCACAACCAACACCGGGGACAACACAACCCAAAAGCCACACACAAAGGGAGGTTAGAGGTCAAACCACCTCGGAAGGGGAAACAATCAGCAGGGGCCAACAGGGGGGAAACACTCCCAGAGAGGGGAGAGGCGTGAAGTAGATTATTAGCCAATAGGGGCGAGGGAGAGCATCCACTAGGTGAAAGGCCACAGTAGTATAGAAGTAATTATACATATATTATGCCGTTACCGGTCTGGTTATTCAGTTACCCAGTTATTGGTTTTTAGTGCAGACCGGTGACATTCCTCACCGTCACCAATATATCCACACATACCGGTATCCATCACAACTCTCATTATCCAAACTTAATTGTACTATTATTCAGTTACCCATATTAACATTCAAAGTATCAAGAGATAACAACAAACTCTTATTCTTATTACTTCACTTCAACGGTGACGCGTAGTTTATTTATCCAGTCAGCCCTTGATCCCGTCACAATAATAATAATAATTACCATCTCAATAAAGAATAAGTTGTTGTCCACCAACCTTACTCTAACCATGAGTTGACCTAGGCCATAGTACAAGAGCATTGAACTTGATGCACTACAACAATTAAATATAATAAAATTACCTCGCCTCATGCAGATGCAAATCTATGCAATTTTTGTGAAGTCCATATCTTTACGATAAAATTCAGTTTGTTTGGAATCCTTGCATAGTCTAGTCAGCATAGTCAATTTTACGCATTATTAATTACGCAATAAAAATGCATCCATCTCCAGATTCGACGCAAATAACAGTTTATAACTCCAAAAAATATAACTATAACCGGTTCTATTGAGTTTCGTTTATTGCTTTCCCCAAATTGGTATTAAAAATGGTTAAATGATTAGAATTTCCGTTGCTCTGAAAACTAAATTTGTAACATCTAGAACTTTATCATGCTTCATAGTCATTAGAGTAAAGTTTGTCCGTACCAAATTCTGAGAAAATCCCACCAATAGACCCATTGTTGCTATGTAAAATCCATGTTGCTAAGGAAAGAAACAGGAAATTGAAGGTGATCCGAATAATATATTTTTATAGACTTTTTGGGGGGTATTAACAAGGTAATATAGAAAAAAAAAGTTGGTTTCGATGAATTGCAATTTGTTATGGGTTGACCCCCTTTTTTGGCTAGATTGACTCGCCTATAAGGAAGCAAAATGAGTTGAAGAGTAGGTCTACGGTAATTGGATTCGCAGTATATATGGAAGCAATATGGTAAAATACTACAATTCAATTTATTTTGTAACACTACTGTACTGTAATCTATATCGCTCTGTTTCATTACGAATTCAGCAACAAAAAAGTTCCAATTTAATAATAAATTACGTATTACATGGGAAATAAACGTAGACATTTTTTTCTATATTCTCTCGACCCTTTATTAACCTCGCTGACGCTCGGTAAAAAAATGCCTTGAGAATAATAAAAACAAAGTTCTACTTTTTTTGCGTGTAATAAATAATTATTGATTTTCATGTTTTCATAGTCACATATTATCTGCTAAAATGTATTGGACTTACCAGTTTAATTAATGTCGATCTAATTAAATCTTTTGTTTCAATTATCATGTTTTATTGTTTCAGTTTTCGGAGGCAAAGGACACATTTCTTCGAGCGTGTCGATTGTGGCCCAGTGCAGTTACTTGGCTAGGAGTTGGAATAGCGTGCTATCAGGTAATTTAGCGAAATATTTAAACGCAATAATGTAGTTACGTTATGTAATCACTATTTGTATATAAAAACAGTTGGTAACAAGAGAGAATAAACCATCCTGTTCTATTGACTTTCGTTTATCGTTTTAGATAGAGTAAAGTGCCAATGTACATTATCAGTTCTTTTCCCTTAATTATAAGAACATTAGGGCTTATTGCTGTCAAAAAAACGTCTGTTTGTTTGTTTGTCTGTATATTTGTTTGTGTGTATGTTTGGGTGTCTGTATGTTTGTTTGTCTGTATGTTTGTTTGTCTGTATGTTTGTTTGTCTGTATATTTGTTTGTGTGTATGTTTGGGTGTCTGTATGTTTGTTTGTCTGTATGTTTGTTTGTCTGTATGTTTGTTTGTCTGTATGTTTGTTTGTGCACATTTATGTTGGTAAAGTCTAATTCCACGGGTACCTGTCATCCGAAATATTGATTATGAAATATTGTTGGATGCAGTTCACCATACTGTAGGCCCCTATAACTCTATCAAACTGTCCTTCTTAGGGGCTGGTGGTCTTCTTATAGCCAGCGTGCTGGCTCTCTAGTTTATGTCTAACTTTGGTAGTTTTAAGATTTGGTATCTGAATGTTTCGTTTGCAGTTAAATGAGTTATCTGAAGCGGAGGATTGTCTGTGTGAAGCGAATATTCTCAACAACTCCGATCCTGTGGTATGGGCCTATCTGGCGTTGGTCTGTCTGAAGACGAACCGTGACCTCGAGGCCGAACAGGCCTACAAGTACAGTCTGAAGACGGGATTGGAGGACGGAGAACTATTGGATAGACTGCACCAGTTACAGCAGCAAGTCGGATTCGGTAACCCAGAGTTACAATACACTGGATCTCAAGAAACCTAAATATTTGTTAATTACAATGTTACTAGGCTACAGACAGACTCTCTCAGAGACTCCGTTGTAAATTTCACGCCGTCAAAATGTAATTATTAGTTGGTTTATTTGTCTAAAATTGTGTAAATATTTCTTTATTATTTCATTTTGGTCAAAATTTATATTAACTAAAGTATTTAACTAAATTGTTCGATATTTTTATGTACGCAGTATGAATTGGACTAATAAAATCAAAATACATTATATCCTGATTTTATTATCTCAGCACGAATTTGCAACAACAAGTCATTTATAACAACATATCACATTGCAGCCGGACATATATTTATATATTTATATATTTATACACAAGTGTAGTGTAGGCCTACATTGCAATATTTTACCGCCTTTGTATTTATTTTAATTATGTGAAAAAGGCGTTTATGGCCGGCCTTTGTATAGGGCCTATTTATGGGAACCTTCCTCGCTGCGCTCGCTCTGTACATATATACACTCGGAGTCATAACGCCGAAAAGTGCTAATTTTTTACAAATAAATACGATAGTTCTATAATAAACTGCATTACCAACACATATCATCCAGACCATTGAGTCATTCTATGCACAACTAACATTAAGTGATAGGTAATTTAATTATGTTGCTATGACTTCATATAAAAATTAATTGAGAAATAGTAACTAGAAAGAAGCCTAATAACTGTTACCAATTAATATATAACCTTTTATTGAGCTAAAATATTAGTTAGAATATAAATAATACAAGCTAGTCCTACTGTATTGTAAATGTAATGAACTCAACTGGAGATACCAAAAATAACGCCAACAGTAGGGCTAATAATGTATTGAATGAATGTATCGCCTGGAATCAGTTTCTTAGCGAAAACGAAACTTAACGAAATTTTTAAAAACTTAACTAAGGCCGCGTTCACACTACCGGGTCAAAGTCAAAAGTCAAATTGTAAAAAAAAATAACAAGAAATTAATTTTTTTCTAGAAAGCCATTATGTATTATATTAGGCCTATATAATGTATTATTATTTATTATTGCTATCTACAGTAGCTATATTTATTTTCTTTTGACTTTGACTCGGTAGTGTGAACGCGGCCTAACTTATTGAAATCTATTTTTTGATTGAAAACCTACAGTAATAGATTGAAATCGAATGTTAATAACTTATTAATTTTAGCTAGAAGGCCTTCTAATTAATAATTATATTGGTTGGTTTAGAGATAATAATAAAAGTTCCACACATTTGATTTTATAATTATTATTATTTGCAAAATTTTCATAAATCACTAAGTACCTAAAAAATCACTAGCTACCATAAAAAAACATGCTACCATAAAAAAACGTTATTCGCCACAATGATAAAGAAAAAAAAATAATAATTAGACAGTAATGAACCATTAAAAACACACATTTAAAAAATACAGATTTGGTGTGTACATGTACGGTAGTGATACCGGTTGCCTGCGAGTGTGGCCGAATATATTTCGTTAATTGGCACTGGTTAAATACAGGCGACCCCCCTGAATGCTGATTTCAACCATTTTTCAATTTCGTTATTTTTCGGAAACTTTATCGCAATTCCCTTTGAGTGCGAGAACCGAGATACAATAAGTTTCCAATCGATGGCTGAATATGGGCTTCGGACTTGGAGACAGTGGGTGTCTGACCTGCGCTCCAGGTCTACGCTAACGCAGACTCTAGTGGGCGGAGGGGTGGGTCTGGCTGCGGCGTACCTCGCCAAACAGGTCAGTCGCACAGCAGCGTTGAGCGTTGGCGGCGGTTTACTCTTACTGCAACTGCTGCACCACGGGGGATACGTTCAGGTTAACTGGAACCGCATTAAAGACGACGCTAATGGAGTGTTGCAGGACGCCAGACGACTAGCCTCCTGCTCTGGTATCTACGCCGTAATGGACAGCGCGGAAGAGTTCGTCCAAGAGAATCTCGTTATATCAGCGTCGTTTACATCCTGTTTCTGCGTCGCCTTCTATTACCCTACATCAATGGGCGCGATAGTCAACTTATTATACTTATATTGAATGTTGGATTGTTTGTATTATTGAATTTCAAGGTATACAAGTAGTGAGAGTGCAGTATATAGTCCAGTCAATCTAGCCGAAAAAGGGTGTCAACCCATAACAAATTCGCAATTCATCCAAACCAATTATTTTTTATTCTGTATTACCTTGTTAACACCCCCAAAAAAGTCTATAAAAATATATTATGCGGATCACCTTCAATTTCCTGTTTCTTTCCTTAGCAACATGGATTTTACATAGCAACAAGGGGTCTATTGGTGGGATTTTCTCCAAATTTGGTACAGACACACTTTACTCTAATGACTATCGATTGACAGAAGTATGCACTTCTAGATAGGTACCAATTTAGTTTCCATAGCAACGGAAATTTGTGTAATAATTTCACCATTTTTAATACCAATTTTGCTGGTACAATATAGGGATCTTATTTACACAACTTCTCTACTAAACAGGTGGATGTAACCTCGCCCATCGGATTTATCGACCTCAAAAACCCTTATCCCCAAAAATTTATTTGTTATATAATAAACTATTGTGGTTTTTAAACTAAAACAAATAAATAAATTACACCTAAAATCAATAGAGCAATCATAATTTAAGTATGTGAAAAATCTTCACTAACATTAATGGAAATTATGAAATTTCCTTGCAGTGGAATTGTATAATTTTTTTTACAAAAGTTAGCTTAATATATCGTGAAGTTTTTGATATATTTAAAAATTTGATGCGACTTCTAGTTTCCGAGATATATCAATTAATGTGTAACACGCCAGTGTAAATATTACTAATTTCCCATTGAATCACAGCTTATTGTGAAATTAATTAAATTATTCTGGAACATTACTAATTTGCTACTTACTTTTCCCTACTGTTCCTTTTGTTTGGCTTGTGTTATGTAAATTTACGCAGAATTTCCATGAATAAACATATGATTCGCAAAATAAAATTTTATAGACTTTTTTTGGTCATTTATTTAGGTAATATAGAATCCAAAATATGTGGTTCGGATTGATTGCGAAATATTTACGGGTTTTTTGCTAGATTGACTCGACTATATGTTTGTTTAGTTTGTTCATGATTACCTTGGTATTTCTTAGAATATCATCACAAAACAGATAAAGAATCTTGTGTATTTTTATTAAATACGGTATAATAAATGGCCTCCATCGAATGCAAATTCTTGGAATCTTTTAGTCCATGGGCCAGCCAGCATAGGGGATTCTTTTTGGTAACCACCCGGAACTTATATTTTTGGGAAGACCTAGCTTCTGGCCATTCATTTTGATATGATAACAAATCTGAATCGGTAGCTAACTTGGTGTTATCACCGGTTGTCATGGAAATGGTAAAACAACAAACATGCTGTGGTATTCTAATAACTCAATATAAATTCATCGCATCTTTTGAAAAAGATAGCTACTGGTCTAACAATTCTAAATGTGACATAAAATATTGAATATAATTTTTGTTACCATGGGAACACTGCTAAATGAAAACTGACATGTTTTAGAAAATTAGCTACCATTCTAGAACAATACTACTACTACTACTAGGTCGAGCGAACTCGGACATCTCGGACGCTTGTAGGAGTTGCGACCACAAGCGGTTTACTCCCGCAACTGAAAGATCTAGAACAATATCATTATTTTAAAAACAAATTGCCACATTTTATTGAATATTAGTTTTGGAAAATTTTGGTATACTGAGAGCTAAACCTGTTTTGTTATAACGGTGATATATGGTTCCAAAGATATACCCATGTATGAAATATTTTTATTTTTCATCATTTTAATCTCATTCCACTCTGTTTCAAAATAATGACTTTATAAAAAATATTTATGTCAATAAAAAAACAATCAAGATGGGTCTAAAAAATCACTTTAAAATGACAAGTGACATCTAAATGGCATTTCAGACAATACTCCTTCACAGGTTACCATGACTACCACTACAGATGCAATTGAAGATGACTCCGATATGTCACAAACAAATGACTTGACACCTACCACAAAAGAGAGGTTAGTTCTTATTACAAGTACAACAGTATTAGATGAGTAGACTTAACATTTGATATTATTCTAGGCAGTAGAACATTGGGTTATGGTTTTTACAGGGCTGCATGAGCTGCCCCCACACATAAGGACCACACTGCGCACAATCTTGTGCTTTGGCAGCCCCATAGAGAAAATAAGCATGATGGACAGCCCATGACTTTCTTGAGACGCATCTTAAAGGACGCTGGCCTTGAAGATGCAGATAATCTCGCGAAAGTCATGGGGATAGGGAGTTGTGGCGGTGCAACTTTGTTGATAAGCCGGCATAGCATTCTTAATGCACGCTGCATTTGGCTTGCCTATTTGGATTGTATGGTTGTGGCAAAATACTTTTGCCAAGCTGGCATAGCATCTTAATGTGCAGTTTCAATTATTACAATTATACATCATATTCAATTATAGTACTGTACGTACAGTTGTAATTGCTTATGAATAGTCCTTCTGCTATTCGTGTGTATCGAACTGCACTAGCGCGCCGACGAGTAGCTCTTACATTAGGATAGGAAGTAAACGGATGCGTGCAGCTGTGTTGCTGGCCAACCTCATGCGGTACTGATAAGACTTGACGTGCTAAAAAAACGCTCTAGAAACCTGTCGATAAACATAAATGCATATCGAACTAATGCTAAAGACTGCAAAAATTATGAGTTTATTTCATTGGAGCTTTTATGTTAACAGATTGTGAAATGCTTTAAAATATGAATTTAAAGTGAATGAATTTTCATTATTAAATACTTTATTATTACAATCTATTCAATCGGTAAAATCAAAGAGAAAATGGTGTGTAAAACGATTCCTTGTACAACATTATTTCCACTCTAAATATATGTATACTGCTATTCATAACTTGTAATGTATTTGAGTTGGTTGAAGGTCATGATGGCATTGATTTGTGTCCATTTATTGCCGACACCCTCATTATCATCTCGAATATGAATGTCACATACTTGATCTAGTCTTTGACGTTTGCTATTGGATACACCCCCCCCCACACCATCCCTTTCAGTGAAAGCTGCCTTTGCACTGATGTCTATATTATTCATAACCTTCCAACACATGTTAATATTCATCATTGGCGAACATTGGCAACTATCAGAATCGTATCTAGATATTTAGAAAGTTTTATATGCCAATTATATATCAGGTGGTCAGATATTAATGACGTGAACGTGCTTCAGTATCGTCTTTTAATCTCAAAAAGTGGAGAAATCGAGTCAACCTTGCTGCCACCTTGTAAGTATTGTTAATACACCTATATATCCAAAGCCAACTTACCAAGCGTATATTTGGAAAAACGTTTAGTATCCATCATCAATGTACCTTCTCCCATTATACTGTAGGTATGTCTGTTAGATGTGGAGGATATGATACCTGATTGGATGCTTGTTCTTCCAGCTCCATCAGCAATCCTCTCTCTCTCTCTCTGCTGTATTGAAATTGTACTACGTCATGTAAACCACCAACGTATCTGCCTACAAAATAAACTTCATTGCATTGAGTTGTACAAATTCAAGTAATGTACCAAATGGAAGGAGGCGGAATTGGAATGAACTGATGCACTTGACACCTCAGATGATTTATAATAAAGCAATAATTGTATCACATACATTACCTACTCGACTAAGAATACTCTATTTCCTCTGATGACATCATCGCATACCAATTAAGAATACGTACGTACCTAATTATGTATTTATTATTAAATAAAGAGGATTTAGTATTCAATAATGTCATTATCGAAGGAATCATGTTCGCAGAAATCATCTAGGAACAATTATGATAAATATATAAATTGAAAGGGTTACACCTAACACCAGTTCTAACAGAAATGGGTACTTACTTTTAGACCTAATGGAAGAATGTGAATTGATACCAACAAACAACACATTCGAAAAGAGTAAGGGGAAGCTATGGACCTTTCAATACCCTAATGGAACCAAAGCACAACTGGATTACATCCTTATAAACAAAAAGTGGAGAAATAGCATGATCAACTTCGAGGCATACAGCTCGTTCAACCTAATTGGTTCGGACCACAGAATTGTGACTGCAGAGATCAGACTCAGTTTGAGAGCCAGCAAACCCAGGACAAGCAAGCAAATCAACTATGACTGGGAGAAACTCAGAACTGACAATGCTGTAAAGGATGCTTATACAGTAGAAGTTCAAAACCGCTTTGAAGCACTTCAGTCAATGGATGAAGACCAATCCACCGATTCAATATACCAGAATATAATAACAGCCCACAAGGAATCAGCTAAGAGGCATATCCCCCTGAAACCTAAACGAAAACAGTATGTGCCATGGCAAAACTCTGAGGTTACTTGTAAGAGAGAAGATCTTAAGATAGCCTACAAAGTTAAAACCGAACAACCAACAACCGAAAACATTAACAAGGTTGAGAAAGCTAAGGACGATCTTAAATTGGCCTACAACATCAGCCAGGAAAAGTACATACAGGATAAAACTGAAGCAATTACAACTGCTCACATACAGCAACAATCAAGACTTACCTGGCAAACTGTAAATGACGTATCTGGTAGGAAAAGTTGTGCAAAGGGGCGCCTCAAAGCCGATAGTCCTGAAGAACGTGTTGGGAAGTGGAAAAATCACTTCAGCAACTTGCTTGGGCAGCCACCAAACATCGAGGTCAGCCCTACAAGGAAAATATATGACAAGACAATACCTATAGAAACAGGGGACTTCACACATGCCGAACTCCAAAGAAGCATTAAAAGCATGTCCAATAATAAAGCGAGTGGATTAGATGAAATCCCAGTGGAGGTATGGAAAACCGGAGTGCATTTTGCATCAAAAATTAAAAAATCCTTACTCAAAGAGACTGAAAACGCTTAGTAGCACTGT
>JAUCBJ010003087.1:0-12003 GCA_032718475.1 Nemertoderma westbladi
TTTTACTGGAACGCAGTTAGTAAGGGAATTTGGATATACACAATAGACTTTTCAGTTTCCTAAAAACACTGAATTATTTTGTTACAAACCTTGTTTTGATGTTATATTTACGACTCAAGTTATTAAGTGAAAAATACATGCAATGTTAGAGCTCTCGTATCTCAGTTGTTTCTTAAAGAAGTTAAAATACAGATTTTAAATTCTCGAAAGTACAGCTTTAATTTAAATTTAATTTGCCAGTTCAAAAGCCCTTCCATTAATTATCCGCAATTTACCAAAATAACTTGCGATTTTTTTCAAAAATGGAAATTGATTTTCAATTTCGCGACTTCTAACCTATACCACGAGATAGAGGATAGAAAGTATACTCTATGAAAATTCACTCAATGCGTTTTCCTATCACGCAAATAAACCCGAAAAACAGTTACAATCACCTGGCGACAGCTCCAACAAGTCCCCACCCCTCTATCAGTACGTTTCAAGTGAAATATATTGTTAAATCTCATTTTACAATAATTCTGAGATTGGCTGGTCAAGCAAATAGCCTATAACTGCACACTATACCTGTTACTATGTAAATATTCCAGAACATTAGTTTATTGAATGTCATAGATTCTCTCAAATATTATATTCTGAATACTTTAAGATAATACTTTTTGGGTATTTTATTTAATATGTTCAACAACTGGCAAATGAACCGCATTGTTTAAGAGCTAATATAATTGTGTAAATTTTTTCATTTATTTGTTGTCATTTTTGTCTCACTTTCCGTCTAATTTATCGACATTATAATATTAATTCTGAATCCAAAGATATTTTTATTTTATTTTTGTTATAGGATTTAACAAATTTGAAAGCCCACGAACGAGACAACTTTAATAATATAACATAATAATTCTTGACCAACGCAACTACGCTGCAATTTGATTCAGAATCCTTCGCCTACGACCATATCAAGGGGAAAGCACCGCTTCTCGTCCGATCAGCGAAAGTTAAGGCCCTTCGAGCTTGGTTAGTACTTGGATGGGAGACCGCCAGGGAACACCAAGTGTGGCTTTTTTTGTCAGCAAATATTTTAATTTATTTTGCATTGCTTTATTTTTACTTGAACGCAGTTAGTAAGGGAATTTGGATATACACAATAGACTTTCCAGTTTCCTAAAAACACTGAATTATTTTGCTACAAACATTGTTTTGGTGTTATATTTACGACTCAAGTTATTAAGTGAAAAATACATGCAATGTTAGAGCTCTCGTATCTCAGCTGTTTCTTAAAGAATTTAAAATACAGATTTTAAATTCTCGAAAGTACAGCTTTAATTTAAATTTAATTTGCCAGTTCAAAAGCCCTTCCATTAATTATCCGCAATTTACCAAAATAACTTGCGATTTTTTTCAAAAATGGAAATTGATTTTCAATTTCGCGACTTCTAACCTATACCACGAGATAGAGGATAGAAAGTATACTCTATGAAAATTCACTCAATGCGTTTTCCTATCACGCAAATAAACCCGAAAAACAGTTACAATCACCTGGCGACAGCTCCAACAAGTCCCCACCCCTCTATCAGTACGTTTCAAGTGAAATATATTGTTAAATCTCATTTTACAATAATTCTGAGATTGGCTGGTCAAGCAAATAGCCTATAACTGCACACTATACCTGTTACTATGTAAATATTCCAGAACATTAGTTTATTGAATGTCATAGATTCTCTCAAATATTATATTCTGAATACTTTAAGATAATACTTTTTGGGTATTTTATTTAATATGTTCAACAACTGGCAAATGAACCGCATTGTTTAAGAGCTAATATAATTGTGTAAATTTTTTCATTTATTTGTTGTCATTTTTGTCTCACTTTCCGTCTAATTTATCGACATTATAATATTAATTCTGAATCCAAAGATATTTTTATTTTATTTTTGTTATAGGATTTAACAAATTTGAAAGCCCACGAACGAGACAACTTTAATAATATAACATAATAATTCTTGACCAACGCAACTACCCTGCAATTTGATTCAGAATCCTTCGCCTACGACCATATCAAGGGGAAAGCACCGCTTCTCGTCCGATCAGCGAAAGTTAAGGCCCTTCGAGCTTGGTTAGTACTTGGATGGGAGACCGCAAGGGAACACCAAGTGTTGAGGCTTTTTTTGTCAGCAAATATTTTAATTTATTTTGCATTGCTTTATTTTTACTGGAACGCAGTTAGTAAGGGAATTTGGATATACACAATAGACTTTTCAGTTTCCTAAAAACACTGAATTATTTTGCTACAAACCTTGTTTTGGTGTTATATTTACGACTCAAGTTATTAAGTGAAAAATACATGCAATGTTAGAGCTCTCGTATCTCAGTTGTTTCTTAAAGAAGTTAAAATACAGATTTTAAATTCTCGAAAGTACAGCTTTAATTTAAATTTAATTTGCCAGTTCAAAAGCCCTTCCATTAATTATCCGCAATTTACCAAAATAACTTGCGATTTTTTTCAAAAATGGACATTGATTTTCAATTTCGCGACTTCTAACCTATACCACGAGATAGAGGATAGAAAGTATACTCTATGAAAATTCACTCAATGCGTTTTCCTATCACGCAAATGATCCCGAAAAACAGTTACAATCACCTGGCGACATCTCCAACAAGTCCCCACTGTGACCGTAGCCCAGCCATCCCGGCCATAAGAACCATTATATGGGTAGGGGCTTCAATTTCCAATATTCCCTCATCTCTCTTTCCCCATTTAACTACCCACAATACCAATAGTTCTACCATTTCGGCCGCTTCACCTATTACAGCATTGCCACCGGCCCTTACAGTAGGTGTAGCGTAGCCATGGTATTACTGTGTCATGATTGGGTGCTATTTATAGGTGTATATCATACCGCGCTCTGTGAGTGGCTGTTGTCTCCCATTCGCTAACGGTTCTACCGCCAGAACCTATAAGGCAGGGCGTTTCTCAACCTCTGCATTATTCCTTCTGCAGTGTACCTGACAGCGTGCCATTGCTTCTACCGGAGTTTCTGCCTTTTCAGACATTCAACATCAGTCACTCACAGACCGGCCCATAAAACTCACTTATGCATAACAACATCATTCTAAGATCTATTCAACTTTATTATCATGGGTTCGGGAAGGGCGGGAGCTACGCGTTATTAGCGGCTCACAGGTTCATCAGCCAGCAGTGGGGAATAAAAGTAGAAGCTTTGTCCGGATAGGGCTGCTAAAAACTGCTTCTTCAACATCTCTAGGCACCCAGCTAGGTAAAAGTAAAAGGAGCGATCAACGACAGAACTGTAAGTGCGTACCGGTCCGGTCACCGGTAATTACGGTAAAAAAAACGCTGTCGTTGTAGTAGGGTAGGCCTACGAACTGTTGCCTAGCCCTACGGCAGTACGCGGTCAGCAATTACAACAGCTTACAGCCAGCATACCGGTCAGTGCGGTACCCTGCCCAACGCCTCCGCGCTAAGTACCTACGCTGTCCCGCAGCGATAATGAGTACCGGTATCCCAGGAGAAACCCGGCGGGGCACAGCCAGTACGGTAGGCCCCGAACATTCATCCCACTTAGACGGGACTCCAACCGGCTCAGCAGACAGCCAGTTCGAGGGATGGTCAGACTCATCCCACGCGGATCAACCCGGCTCCCAGGGGACCATTGGAGGAGACCCGCAACCCGAGGTATGTTCTGACTCGGCGGTTTTACCGGAGTCAGTCAATGTACCTGATATCAACCAAACATCCACGGTTCCAGGGCGCGTCGGTTCAGCAGTGAACTCGCGCACTGGACCAGTACTGCCAACTACAACAGGGCAACACCCAGTTCGGCCGAGGACACCGAGCCCTGATGGGGGGAGCCCGCAGCATTCCGATTCAGACGACAGACATGCTCCTGCGGGTGCCACCGCGGGGGCAGCGACGGTCGAGGACGCGGTCGTTCGATTGCAGCCGCGGGGAGCACGGAGCGATACACGAACTGGATCACCCGTTAAACCCGCCCGCGCCCGACGCCTAACGCGATCTACGATCGAGAAGGGGACCCTTCCTTCTAGGGATACAGGTGAGGTCGAGAAACTGGCGCAGAAATACAGACGCGCTAGGGACCGTATGGAGGATGGGGTCAAGACGGGTACGTTAAACTTCAACATTGACGAGGCCGTCGAGCAGGTAAACTTGTACCTCAATAAATATCAGCAGGAGGTGGCAAGTGACCAAATAACGGACCATATAGCCAACTTACTTACTGTACTGTATATTACGCATAAACTGGTAGGTATATACAGGGTTGGTAAGGTTGTAGTAGGTGAAGCCGCGACAGCTGTTGCCAAAAATTGGGATAGTGTACCACTGGGGGGAGAGATGAGGGAAGCGGAAGCAGAGCTCCTACCCAGTGATTCAGTTTCCCAGGTTGAGTCCAATCGGGGGACTTTTATTTCGAGCCAAGTTCGCTCAAACTACATGTCGGTAGCTTCATCTAGGGGGGTAAGGGAGGAAGAACTACATGCCCAGTTCCCATACCTTGTACAGCGGCAAGCCGTTCAGACATCGGCCAGGTTACCCGCAACACAGGGGTTAGTACAGGGAGTCTCTGAAGGAGACAGTATAAGGCTGATGAGCCGAGATACTGATAATTGTATTAATTTAAATGGAAATTTAAATAACAATTTAACACCAAATATTGATTTATTGCAATATAATGCAAATTCTAATAAAAACGCAAATATAATTGCACCAATAATAATACAAAGTAATGTGGAGGCACCAGTCCTGTCTAATAACATAGGTGGCTGGCCACGAGAAAAGGGACCTTATGTCACCGGAGGTCGATTTGGAGTTATTAGGCCTATGAGATGCAGAATTTTCCAGAGAATTTAACAAAAAAAACGGTGTCTCAATATCTATTTCCAAAAAAAAGTTATAGCGATATATGTGAAGGTGAATCGGGTAGCAAAATAATTTTTATTAATAGCGGTTATAATAAGCGATTATTAAAAAAAAATGGAAAATATTCATAATACCATAGCAATTCTTACTATATAGTTAGGCAGCTCAATGTTATTCGGCTTTTTATACAACTTTTAACACTTTGAAACTATTAATATTGTTCATGAACTATTTTAAAAACATTTTTGCAAAATTTTCAAAAAAACATGTTTTTTTTATCATGTTTATTTAACCAAAAAAATTTTTTTTTAATTTAAAATTTTCTCAAAAAGATAAATTTTTTTAACAAAATTTAAAATTATTTGTATTTTGAATTCTTTAATGGGATTACAAAATTTAAGAACTAACGAAGATAAATTAAGAAAATGACAGCCATATTGCATTTAAAAAATAATTGTAGGCCTACAGTACCTACATATTACAGTAGTACAATTACAATTTATTACAGTCCTAAATTCAGACATGAAAACCCTAAGACAGTGTTATATACATACAACACTGCAACATCTATGCTTATTCCCCAGAAGTTAGTTATTTTCCCAGTTATTTAACCCGCGGGCAGGAAACAACCCGAGGGCGAAGCCCGAGGGTGTTCCTGCCCAAGGGTTAAATAACTGGGAAAATAACTAACTTCTGGGGAATAAGTAAGTTGTTACACATGTACTTTGGTATGCATTTCGATTATTTTTATCCCTAACAACTATTTACAGATTCTAAAAGGGCATTGTTTGGGGGGAGAGTTTACAAAATGGGGCTTGGAAAGTTTTGGGGGTGTTTATATTGATTTTGCCCAAGGGCATTGGAAAATTTTCGGTGTGTTTCACTTTAATTCATTAATTGCATAGGTGTTATTTTGCCCAAGGGAATAATAACACCCAAGCTCCAAAGGTAAAACATTAGGCCTACTGTGTCATGTCATCCAATCGCCGTAAGATTCGATCATCAAAAAAGCACCTGAATTTGTTAGTGAAAATTGATGTCAAACTTATTTAAATGGTTTACATTCTAAAATTCATATTTTCTTACATTGGACGCTAGGAGTAACTTTGCATAAACTTCAAATTGGATATATAACTAAATTGGTTGAATTAATTGAATAGTATTTTTGGTGGACATGTCATGTATCCACTACCCACAGAAGGGGGGTGTATATCGTTCACATTAAATACATTTATTAGTATAAATAATTATTTAGTAAAGGGGAAAATGTTAATTAATTTAATGGTTCTGGAATATATGAAGTTTATTAAGAATATATATTATATGTATATGAATATATATTAATATATATATATATTACTTACTATTGAGTTTCGGATTTTGCTCAAACTACGTGGAAAGCTACAAACATTTTCTATTTCGATGCTCTTTCAACACATGTGATAAAGTTTAAGAAATTCCACGAAAAATATTTTCACATTTACATTTTTCGCCGGGAAAAGTAAGTTCAATGCAATCCTAGGCCTACAGTACTGTATGATTAACTATTATTCCATAGGTAAAAAAGTAGGTACTTATTTTTCTCCACATTTTGAGCTATATTTGAGCTAACTACTGTAAATAGTAACATTATAAGAATAACATTAATATTCCCATAGTAACGGATTGTTATGCCAGTTTTAAAAGAATGATGTCACTTATTAGAGTCGACCAACACCTATCTCCGCTCCACTATATCAAAGTATGGTCTAGAAAATGTAGTTTTGGCTAAGAACTGCATAAAAGTAAAGTAAAGTTATATTCAAACGTGTAAGAAGAAACACCCAAGGCAACAACCAAAAGGCTCCATTCTCTTGGCTATTATCTGTAACGCAGGGAAGGCACCACACTACTCCCAAGGTCGAGTACTCTGGTTATCTAACCATATTCTTTACTCCTTAACTCATGACAGGTTGCCATTAGCCTACAGTACAACTGGAAGCTAGCAAAAATTTGGCTGTTCTGGGGCTTGAACACCAGACCTTCCGCTTAGAAGACCGGTTAATACTTTTTTTTCCTTTACTTTAATATTAAAACGTTTCAATGTCTGTATTAAAAAGGAAAAGGCAGAAAGAGGCGAACGTATTTAAACGACATTCTTAGATATCTTTTTTTAACATTTAGGAGGAAGGAACTGGAGAAACGCCTCACTGCAGTACGAGGTAGTACGGTACATTGCAGCCTATATAAATACAGGCCAAACTAGACCTACCTGCAGGGCTGCAGGCTGCAGACCTGGTACGGTGCGACTCTGGACTGTGACACTATGTAGGCCTACTGTACCGGTACCTCTTAATTTGCCGTGGAAATTGAAAGTTTAGTCATAGGTCAGTGCCGTCAGTATAAGTCGTCAGTATGAGTATGACAATGAGGTGATTAATGAGACATAAATAGGCCTTGCTGTCTAGTGGAGCACAGCCCAATAATAATGAAACATGAAATACAAAACGCCCAGTAATAATGAAACATGAAGTACAAAACTAGTTAGTGGTCTGAATACCTGTTTTACACCTGATGTGACACACAACAGACCTAAGACGAGTACAGCAGCATTACCGGTTCCTATGTTTGTATGTCAGTATGTGGTGTCACGATAAACACTTCACTACTAAGAGGGAATAACATGGTTATTTTGCCCTAGGGCAAAATAACTTTTTTGGCCGTAGCCCAGCATTAGGGATAGTTATCATCCAGCTAATAAATGTGTAACAACTTATATTGCTTCCTGTAATTATTAGTTATTTCCTAGGTATATTGAATATCAGAACCAATTTGAATTTCCCTCATCGTTTTATACATTATTCTAAATTGATAACCCAATTAAATTTGTTCAAAAATAGAGGGAAACTTTAAACGCGATTATCTCAGAATCAGGTTTTGTGACATAAGGTCCCTTTTCTCGTGGCCAGCCACATAGACAGTGACTCACACCAACCCACACATAACACAGACGACATTGCAGTGCCGCCAAGCGGCAGTAGGTTGTACTGTGGTAATCAAATCGCTTCACGCGAAGAGTCGGATCGGGAGGAGCGATTGCGAGACTCGGGAGATCGCACGTCGGTTCGAGTCAGTAGCAAAGTGGAGGAAGTCTACTACGAAGGATGTCCGGGGGCAAGAACTGGCCAACTTACGCAATCTGGCGAGTCTGAGCGGGCGACGAGGGCTCAGGAGGATCGCTCTTCGGATGAACTCGTCGATCCGTTATGTAGGCTAGGCCAGCCAGCTACTGTAGGCTATCAGTCAGTAGACCAGCAAGAACAAGCTACAGTAGTGCCGGACATAGATAAACAAACAACCCTAAACCCCAATGCGAGTGATTATAGACCGCCGAGAGTTCCAGAAGGGGGTCGACTTAATTTATCGGACGTTCGACATGCAGACTCCACTGCGAATGTACCGGTACCGCGAGTACCCCTATGGAGGCCTAGGGATGATAATGTGTATTACAATAGTAATACAAGAGAATATTTACCAGTAACAGCAAGCCCTTCATACAACCCAACTTCATCAGGGACATACACCCAAAGGGGGTCTAATGAAACTATTCATAGCCCCGTAGGTCCACATTATGATACTTTACCTAGGCTATCTTACCCCAGTAGGGAAACTGATAAACCTGCATATAATAATGTTGGGGGTAAGGACATGGCAAGGGGCCCAGGGGGCCTAGGAATGTATAGACCAAATATTGGTGAAGGGTCTTCCCATAGGGATGGTGTCCCATCAGGACCTGCCAGTGGCTCTATTGGACAGACTACTTCACTACCAACAATACCAGAACATGTCAGCAGCACAGACCCTACTGGGGGAATGAGTGCAGTGGTGGATGCACTCAGGGTGCGTTTAGAATTACCTCCCATCAAACCCTTTACATTTGATGGGACAAAGCCTGAAGAGTATGTACAATTCAGGAGCATGTTCAACGAGGAAGTCATGTCTAGGGGTCTAACTACAACTCGATGTCTAACTCATCTTCAGTCCTATGTAGAGGGAGAAGCTAGCGACATTGTTAGGCCATTTCTGGGCATGGAAGGAGGCTTCGCAGAGGCGTGGGCAGCCCTAGATAGTGAATATGGGCATCCTGCGAGTCCACGGTCAGCGTCGAACCCGATCCTGTTTTCAACTCTTTGTTCTCTCTCGATGGCCGCTGTCTCTCCGACCACAAGCCAGTTCGGCTAGTATTTGAATCACAAATCCCAGATTCCAAAGTCCCGTCAAAGAAGATAGTATATTCCTTCTGCCGCGCCGACTACAAGGCCATGCGTAAGGAAATTAAGGACTCACCTTTTTCTCCTCGAGATTCGGCTCCCAACGCTGTTCTCAATGAATGGTACTCGTGGGTTGCAGGGTTGATATCTCGGTTCGTACCGAGACGAACCAAGCATCGTCAAACCCTCCCCCCATGGGCTTCCTCATCATCGTCTAACCTGCAAAAGAGATTAAACACACTGCGCAATAAACTCGCCAAACGGGTCTCTCCCAATCCTACACTATCCGCTAAAATAACTGCCAAAGAATCTGATCTCAACCTCCAACTACACCAGGAGCAGTCTGAATATGAAAAATTAACCTTCGAAAACTCTCGCTTCGATATGATTTTCAAGTATTTGAAATCAATAAGAAAAACCAACAACATCCCGCCAATTGTTAAATGGGGCAACGAAACTGCTTCCACCGAACCCGAAAAGGCGGACCTGTTTAACAGGTACTTCCAGTCCGTCTTCAACCCACCAAGCGAACCCACACACCTCGACCACTCAAGCTTCCCCGGTTGCGTAGACGACTACAATGTCTCCTGTGAGTCCATCTCTGAGGTTCTTGCGAAATTAAAGACCAACAAATCTCGCGGACTCGACGATATTCCACCAGCTTTCCTCAAGTCTCTCGGGCCCGACATCGCCCCATCTTTGAACGTTCTTTTCAGCATCCTAAAAGCCACAAACACATTCCCGGACTTTTGGAAGTGCGCTCTACTCTCTCCCCTCCATAAAAAACTAAGTAAAATGTACACAGACAACCACAGACCAGTGTCCCTCCTCTGCATTATCTCCAAGGTCTTCGAATCCCTCGTGTTTCATCCACTTTACCGGCATCTAGCCCCTCGCCTGCACTGCTCCCAGTACGGTTTTCTCCAACGAAAATCTACTACTGTACAACTGCTCCAATTCTTAGATGCAGTCTACAAAGGTACAGAAAGCAACTTAGAAACCATTGAGACAATCTATTTAGATTTTTCTAAGGCTTTCGATAAAGTGGATCACAACATCACACTTCAAAAACTGTCGGACATTGTTGTTAGAGGAAATATGCTCCTAATTATTAAGTCCTACCTTTCGAATCGCCAACAGATGACGAGGATCGGAAACTCCACCTCCAGTCCGCTTCTGGTCGGCAGTGGCGTTCCTCAGGGTGCCCTGCTCGCCGTCCTCATCTTCCTCAACCACAATGACACTCCAACATGCATCGTACACTCAATCCCTTTTCTCTTCGCTGACGATATGAAGGCCCTTTCAATGGTTTCCGACGAAACTGCTCTCCAAGCGGACCTCGACCGTCTCTCCGACTGGGCCGTTAACAACGCCATGTCCTTCTCCAAGGACAAGTGCCGCCATCTCGTCTTCCACGGCAGCCCGCCCGACCGAACCGTCTCTGGGTTCACAATCGCCTGAGCCACCTCCGAGAAGGACCTCGGACTAATTGTGTCGACCGACCTCTCCTGGTCGGCGCACATCTCCGAGCGGGTTGCCAAGGCGACGCGGGCCTTGTTCCAGCTGAAGCGCTGCACGTCGCCGCTTCTGCCGGAGTCCGCTCGCCTCGCCGCCTACAAAGGCCTCGTGGTACCGATTGCCGCCTACGCGTCCCAGTGCTGGTTTGCCAACCGCGGCGACATGAAACTCATCGAGCAGCTACAGCACCGGGCCACGCGCTGGGTGACGTCGTCTGACCACCCCTATAAAGACAGACTCCGCCAACTTAAACTTCTTCCCCTCAACCTTTACCTGGAACTGCACGATCTCCTCCTGCTTGCTGCCATCATGAATAATCGGTTCGATTTTGAATGGCGTCCATTCGTCAAGTTCCATACGCCACCTGCTAACCGCCCAACCAGATCCAACAGACTTTTCGACCTCCCGCGGATAACCAAGGCTAGCTCGCGCCGGAACTTCTGGTTCCGCTCGCAGTGGCTGGCCAACAGACTTTCACCATCCGCGGATCTATTAAGTCCAGCAGGTGTCAAGCAGCGGCTCGCAGCGATCTACTGGGAGCATTTCGTGCACAGGTATAATGACAATAACCTGTGCACATGGCACCTGGCATGTTCCTGCGGCCTCTGTATTAACACATATAGCCACTACTGAGCTATGCTGAGCCTAGCTGAGCTGAGGTGTATTGTATTACTATATTTTTCGTGCACACTTTTCGTTATTTATTCGTGCTACTGTCTCTTAATCTAGGGTTCACACCCTTCAGCACCCGGCTCGACCGTGGAGCTGTAAATCCCTTTATTATTATTATATTATTCGAAACACCATACGTACCTTAACTGCAAATACATCCTTGCACAAGCCTAAAGAATTAAAGGCCTTTGCTGCAAAGGTCAAAAAGGCTCTTATTGTGCTGCGCACATTGAGGCGACCAGCCGAGCTTAGCTCCACGTCCAATATGACATCCATAGTGGAAACCTTACCAGTATGGATGCGCAGCCTATGGCGCAAGAAGGCATATGTCCTACGCGAGGAAAAGGACAGGGAACCAGATTTTGCAGACCTGTCCACCTTCCTTACCTTCCAGGCAGAGATTATGACAGACCCCATATATGGGGAAGATAACTTCAACATTCCTAAAACTGGAGGAAAATCTAAAGAACTTCCCGCAACCACAAATAGAGACAAAATGAATAGCCCTGCTTATCCGCTGCCACGCAAAAATGCCATAGGTGTTTTTCATCTGGCAGAAAATGAAAGGTCCAGTAGGGATCCCGTGTCAAGATCGAAGTCACCCTCGGTGCCAGCAAAAAGGCACCAACCACCAGTGGCACCTCCGGAGAGCACTTCTCGAAATTCGAC